>JASFAX010002461.1:0-45870 GCA_030737875.1 Allium sativum
TAAACGAAACCGGAGGCACCTTGTACCTCGCATATCCATCGATCTCCAAGTACTTCTGGACGACCACTAACTTATTCCCTCCTCTTGGGTGTACGGCCCAATCAAGATCATCAGTAATTATCCAAACAACGTGAAGACCTCCAGTCTTTAACCACCGTCTTCATCTTCGACTTATCGTCGAATCAGTTATTCAAAATGGGATAAGCCAGGTCTTTCTGAATAACTCGCGTATATAATAAATAAGTGTTACACAAACACAACATACGCCTCATTCGAGTTCATCAGTCACTAACCGTAAATTAGTAAGAGAACAATTCCCCAAATATTAACCGCGAAGGCCGAAACCAACATCAGATCAATACCCAAGAAACCATTCATCTTAGCCAACCTACAGTTAATTTCTAAATTTCACATTCTTAGGGAAAGGTTCCCATTAATTTTATCAAAGATAAATTCTTTTAGATTTATTCTTTAATCTTCCTTTGAACATCACTTCAAACTAGTCGGGATTAATGAACCTTACCGAAGTAATCATTTGTTTTAATTTCCCAATCCCAACCTATTCATCCCATGAAGTAAAACTGATCATACTTCATATCCAACACCATGGTGTTATCGGTAAATTCAATTACCATTTCACGTTCAAATCTAATTAAATATTTAACTATCGCCTGGAGCAAAACTGGTTATACTCCATCCTCGATCTTTTCAATCTAATTAAAGATTCATTAAAACTCCATTTAGTTTTAATCTTTAACTGGGTTAAATAATCAATGTCATTTAAAACACGGTTCACGTAAACCCAAAATCACATTCCATTCTATCAGCCTTTAACCTTAAAATAGCAAGTGAGCAATTCACTAAGTATTAACCCCGAAGGCCGAAACCAACATCAGATCAATACCCAAGAAACCATTCAACTTAACTAATCTCCAGTTAATTTTTGATTTTCTTAACTCAGTTGGGTCTAAGAACAGTATTATTGAAGATACCGTTCACGATAACCCAAAATCACATTCCATTAATTATCGGGTTAAAGAACAAGTGTTATTTAAAACACCGTTCACGATAAACCCAAAAATCAATTCAAATTAAAATTCAATTCCAATTAAATACCATTTAATTGGTACACTTTATTAAATCTAAATAAAAATATTTAATCTTTTTCTCAACTGGCTTAAGAACAGTGTTAATGAAGACATCATTCACGACAAACCCAAATCACATTTGATATTAAATACAAGGCTCTGAATAGAAAATATATCGGCTTATATTCAATATCAATTTCTACGACCAACAAATATCGTATTGGAGATAACGATATAAATATATCTTTAAATTTCCATAACAATATCTGTATAATCACGAAATCCAACATAGAAATATTCCAAAGACAATTTCAATTCGAATCCATTCCAATTCAATTATTGGAAATTCTGGTTATTTTCAAAACCATTTCAAATCCAACTTATTTATTTTAAAAATAAATAAATTATTATTCTAGTTCAAATCCAGTTCATTTCGTTAAAAATCTACTTTTATCTTTTCAAATATGGAGTTTTTCCATCCCAATTCTTCCCAAATCATTTCTTATGATTTTGCACCAATTACTACTATTTTTAATAATTTTATCAAGGCCTGTACAGTCAATTTCCATCAACGGCCATCAAACTGCACTTACAGCGACCTTTTCCAAATTTGATTTGGACATAATTCAAAATCTAACCGTTAGATTTCAAATCTCTAATATTCGTTAGAAAGCTCTTTTCGATACGAACCCAACGGTTCTGGATTTAGGAGAATCTGACGGTCGGATCTCCCGTAATATCCATTCGAAGTCAATGGTCGAAATTCGCGAACTACCGTGGCGCGACGCCTTCTACTCAGGCCATTATATATATATAATATATATTTTGTCGATTTCCTTTTTAAAACATATTTTATAAATCGTTTTAAATTCATTTTAAAAATGATTTCAACTTCCTTTTCAAATTCAAATCAAAATCGAATTTTTTCAATATAAATTCATTTTAACTTCATTGCAAATCGATTTCAATTTCAATTTAATTCGAATTTCAATTCATTTCAATTTAATTCGAATTTCAATTCATTTCAATTTAATTCGAGTTTCAATTCATTTCAATTTAATTCGAATTTCAATTCATTTCAATTTAATTCGAATTTCAATTCATTTCAATTTAATTCGAATTTCAATTCATTTCAATTTAATTCGAATTCCAATTCATTTCAATTTAATTCGAATTTAAAATCACTTTCAATATTCATTGAAAGATGAATAAAATCGATATAAATATCATTCACGTCTAAATGGCGTCAATCTAATCAACACGGCTTTTATTCAACACATGAATGTTTATTCTATTCGACACGTGAATATTTTTTTATATTGGAATGAGGCCCAATCAATTACCATATAATGTTAATTATATGGATTTTCTACAACACATGTATATAATAGCAACGATAAATAATCAACCATCATCCAGAGTGCACCACACAACTGCATAAGCATTAAATATAAATAATTAACGCTTACAAAGTCTGTCAATCCATCGATTGATATACAACTAAATAATCGGGATTAGTGTACGTCAAATCTCATCCCAATACCTGTGTGAGGTTTCAAATCAACAAACATCGATTTTATTTGTGCAGTTGGGCAACGTGTAAAATTTATCGTCCGAATCAATATTAGTCATATCAGTGTATATAAACAAATCTCTGATTTGTTTATTACTATTTATTTTATATAATGTTAAAAATTATATTTTTAACTATAAAATATTTTATTTCATTCCACATCACACAATCAAATTTCACACGTAGCAACCAAACAAACAAGTCATCCATGGTCAGTGGACGACGGGTGTCGGGTGCTACTAAACACCGTCTGCATCCTAGTATATATTTCAAACTAGAAATAAATTAAATGTGAGGAGTTCTCACCGACTAGCTAAACCAAACACCACGATTCTGCTTAGGTAGAAATCTTCGTCGTGCTCGCCTTTTGTCAATTACATTGTCCGTTGCCACTACATATATAAAAATCACATTTTTATATTATTGCTATTTATATAAAAATCACATTTTTATACTACTACTATATTGATAAAAATTCTATTTTTACTTCGCTATCCCATATGTAAAAATTCTATTTTTACTCTATTCTAAATATTATTTCATATATACGATAAAATTTATATTTTTACCTAACTAAAAATAATATTTTTATATTGCTAAATATTGTAAAAATCATATTTTTAATCAATGATCTTTATAAAATAAAATCACATTTTTATTTCAACGTTATCTTTATAAATATCATATTCTTATATCTGCTATTTCATTTTCTCTTTTAAAACTGAAAAGAAACAATGCAATTTTTATTATTCAAAACAATGTATATTTTCATTTTAAAAGCAATGTTGAATTTTCATTTCAAAACATATGTAGAATTTTCATTTCAAAATATATGTAGAATTTTCAGTTCAAAACATGTGTAGAATTTTCATTTCAAAACATATCCATAAAAATGATATTGTTGTTATAGCGATGTTTATAGTATAAAACTCATATTTTTATACTAACAAAATCATACCTTTATATTTTTCAAAATCGTATCTTTTACTTTTAAAAACAACATTCTTCTCTATGCTATTATATTTTATAAAAAATCACATTCTAACCAATGTCATTCAAAAAAAAAACTGAGATTTAAATTCAATGTTATTTAAATTAAAAACTGAAATTAAAACAATTTTATTTATTTCAAAAATTGAACTTAAAATTCAACGTGAATTATATTTAAAAATCTGAATTTGAAACATATATAAAACTGAATTTAAAACATGTATAAAACTGAATTTAAAACCTGTATAAAACTGCATTGAAAACTCACTGTATTGTTTTCTGTTTCATCGTTGAACTAGCCTTCCCACTTAGGGTTTCGCCGTCGCCTTCTCTCTGGAGGACCGGACCTCCATCAAACCCCGTCGCGCCAACCAGCTTCGCACCCTCCATCGGCGCCTTGAACGGCGACCCATTCGGTGGTCCCTATGCCACGCATTTCGAGTTCGAACGGAGGACCTTCACGCTAAGAATCCAAGCGATATACACAATAAAAACTAATCCCCCCGTTGAAGAGATAGATCTCGGTGTGCTCTTGACTTTTGCCCTTGGAAGATTGGAGTTTTATTGTGTGGAACATCAGAAAATGGCGAAGGAAGAAAAGAGTGGTTTCCGCTGTGTATTCGGTGGAGGGAGGCGCGCTTCAGTGTTTGACCGCGGGTTGGAGTTATGAGGGTTTGACCAAGGCCCTAGGATTATATATATATTTATATTTTAATTAATTTATTTTTGAAAATACCCTTGTGTTGATACGAACTCGAAATTAAACCCAACGACTGTCGTCCATAGCTAATTACCACCATTCCGAACACAATGGGATATGTATCGTAGGCTGATTCGATCGTTTCGATCAGTTTTCGTCAAAATCAAAATATAACTCTATATATTGAACTTGAACGCACGTTACAATTTACCGGGGCCACGTATGAATTCTAAAAATTTCCGAAAAATATTTTCTAGCTTCGTATTGACGATACGGTCCTAACAAAACCAATTTCATCAAATTCAGGGACCGTATGAAAAATGGCCATTTTCCAGTCGATTAAAATTAACTGAAACTGTCAAAACACATTTTCCTTTGCCACGCTCACATATTGATTCGAAAAATTACGAATTTGGGAATTTAGCCATAATTTGACATCACGGATCTAACAAAAGTGGTTTCGTCGAAATCCGAGGTCGTTTGCAAAACGGCTATTTTCAAGGCCTTTATATATATATATATTAATATATATATATATTCCACAGCGACTTTACTGAAGTTTAAACTGGGCATATCTTTCAACTTTTAAAGCGAAATTTCAGTTTCTTACATCCGTTAGAAGATATAGTTAAACAGATTCTAATATTTCTGGTTTCGCTCAATTCCGACTTAAAACGAATTCTGTATATTCATTTGAAATTTGAAATCGAATTTTCAAACTACTGCGCCGTTTCAGGCTCGTTATATAATTAAAATAAAATTATTCATTTTAACTTCGTCGATAATAATGCTATTAAAAATGAACCACAAAACAGTGATGGATTTGGACTATAAATTCTACTTAAGTGACAAAATTAAAAAATCTCAAATCCCAATAGCTATCAATCAACAAATCATAATATTTCATAAAATATTAACACATTTCACAAATTAGACCATGGATTGATAGGCTGGTTTTTACATACCAAGGAGAATTTCATATAAATTTATTTAGCAATTTAGTCTTTTTTTCTTTTTCCTTTTATTTAAGAGCACATTGACCACGCATAACCAGATCTTGGATTTTTAAATGAGATCAGTTGCAGCTTAAATATAAGTAATCTCATAACCATGCATAACCAGAGCTTGGATTTTTAAATGATGTTAGAGAATCACTTATGTATATTATATATATTATTTTCAGCCCAAAAGAAAAAACTCCTCGGTATATAAAACCAATATGATAATAGAAATGTGGTAGGTACAGAAATGGTTTGTGAAATAAATTTCCAAATTAATCATATTATGAAATATGCTCAACTATACGGGGATCATTGAAAATTTTCAATTATCACTAATTTTGAATAATAATACAGTCCCATTTCTATCACAAATTTCACTGTTTATTCAAAATGATTTTTAAAATATTAAACTCTCCATATTAATAAAAAATCATGATGAATGACAGAATAATGATAGACAAAGAAGATGGTCATGAAATAATCGCCAATTCAAAGATATTATAATAACTGTTCAATCATCATGAAAATCCAAATAGAATCTCCTCTTGTTGTGAAATATACTACAGTCATAGCTCATCACAATTTCAAAATCTGATAATAATTTTGAGGAATTATAAATACAGTTCAATTTGGTTATTGATTTCAATTTCTGAATGAATAATCAATAAATAACTTTAAAATTGAAAATCAATTACAAGAGGGATATGAATATCTATACAAGACAAGATATATATATATATATATATACATGATAAAAAATAATCAGCACTTCTAATTGATACCGCTTGATGTCTCTATTAATAAGGATTTTAACATGACAGTAGAGACAAACAAGGATATCTTAGACAACAAAATTTTAAACACAAAGCCCAAGAAGATCAAGAAAATTAATTTCATCTACTAGAGCATGGTATATATTTAATACCAAAACAAGAAGTCGTCAAAAAATATTTTCAAAAACAATATCTGAGCAGCACAAAAATCATTTTCAAAGCAGACTTATTAAGGAGATGTTACAAAGATATTTCAGACAGTCAAAGAATGGTTCATGATCCAAGATTAAATATATGGCCTATTTTAAATCATTTGAAGGGATACGAAAAGCTCGAGATTCAATGAATCAGTCACACCAGATTATAAATTTCAGTTCCAAGATTTGTGTGAGATTAAACAAATCAATAATTTCAAATGATTTTAAACATACAAATATTCAAGTCAAATCATCATGAAATAGCAATGAGTTTTAAGACCAGATTATCAAAGAATTTTTCACAGTTATCTTTGAAAAGCATAAGAGAAATTCTCGAATTATTTACATCAGGAATGAGAGATAACTAATGATCTAAAATTAAGAAATAATTTATTTGAAATCACTCGAATCAATGTCAAGTTTTGAGATATAACGAATCAGTCACACAAGATTGATGATTTCAAGTTTAAGAGGTGTGTGATATTCAGAATATTAAGAATTTCAGATGATTTCAAAACAAACAAATTTCAAATAAAATGATCATGAAAAATGATGAATTCCAAGATGTAAACAACGTGATTCAAGACATTTCAAAATATCCAAGCCAATTTGAAAATCAATGAAATTTTCACAACTGAGAAGCAGCAGTGTGCTGTAATGAGTATAATATTTCAAGCTTTTCTAAATTGAATCAGAAGAAACCCAATTGATTGGAGGTTTAAAAGAGAGATTAAAAAGAAATAGCAAAGGTGTGTGAAACTTCATCAAATTTTCAAATCTTCTAGAATTTAGAATTCTAATTAACAGTGTTCAAGATATGACAAAAATACATCAACACTGTTATGAATTCAGAAATCAGAAAGATAAACTTCAAAACAATTGCAGATATTTACAAGATTAAATTCAAGATCTGGAAATAACTAAAACATCGAAGTTCTATTCAACTAAAGCGAATTTCTGGAAGATCATGAGTACTGCAATTGGAAGTTAAGAAAGCCCAAAATAAAAAATATAGCAGTGACAAATCAAAGACAAAAACAAACAAAAAGAAAATAGAAGAAGAGGTGTAATGTGGAATAAACAAAGAAGAATAAAAACAGAAAATATACAAAAATTGTGAGTCTAGAGATCATACTTGAAATCAGTGTAGGCAAAAAGAATCTCTTACTCAACAAGCTTGGCTAAGGAACCGTGAATAATCTGATGATATGAAGCAGTTTGAAATCAGTTTCTCTTTTGCAAAGCAGTTCCTCAGCCTCCTCCGGTACTTAACAATTTAAGGGATCGAGTGGTCTAACAAAATTTATAAAACCATTCACAGTTGTATTCGTATGTTTTGGTACCCAGACTTGTTTATATAACAATCCATCTGAATTTACCTTTGTACCCTTTGGGACCCAAATCAGTTTGAACTTAGTTAAAAATGTTTTATTTCCTTTTGGGATCCAGGATTGTTTAAACGGATTGTTATAAAACAAATTCTTATCTTGATTGTGATTTAAAAACCTTTTGGAATTTTTAGAGTTCAGATTTTCAGAACAGACCTTCTTAAGCAATTTGAAGGTTTTTCAAAATCACAAGAATTCAAATTTTCAAAAACATTTATTTTCCTAAAACCAAGACCATTTTTATTACCAGAAAAAAATTGATTTTTCAATAATATATTCAAAGATTTTTCATCGGTTGAAAAACATTTCAGACTCAATTCAAGATTGTTAATTTTGGATTTAAGATCAGAATTTTCTTTCATCGGATTTGAAAAGCTATTAATGCTGATATCTCTCCTTTCAGTATCATTCTGTTTCAAAATAAAAATTTTGTTTTCAAGCAGTTTGATTTTGGTCTTGGATTCAAAAATTTCAGATTCAAACTGAATTGTTTTTTCAAGTTGTTATTTCTAAGAGCTCTTGAATTTTTCAATCTCGTTTTCACGCTCTCTCAAAATGGATTCAGTTTTCAATAAGCTTTCTTTTTCAAAAGTTTAAAATTTTGAGATTTTAGACATCTTAAAATTTTCAAATTCGTTTTATAAAAGATTTTTTGTACTTTCAAGCTTGATCTTGTTCTCTTTTAAAATCAGAATTTCATTTTCAAGCTTTTGAATATTTTTATTTAGATGAACAAGATTGTTTTCCAAATTTAAACAATTTTTGCAATCCGAGTTTGAAGAATTTTTATAGCATTCAAGTTTTGCTTCCAAATCATTAATTTTGCTGGTCAACTCAGAATTCTTATATTTCAGAGATTTGTTTTTAGATTGTAGTTTATCAACAGATTTAGTCAAATCAACACACATATAAACTAAATCTTCGTATGTGAAGTTTTTCGTTTCAGCATCTGTTTATTCTCCATCATCTGATCCATCTGAAATTTCATTTACATGACCTATTAAGCATAAATCTGAATCTGAGTTAACATTCTAGAGTTCTGATCAGTTGTCAGATTTTTCATACAGCATGTTGAGAGTTCTCCAGATTTCCTGCACAGTCAAAC
Source organism: Allium sativum (assembly GCA_030737875.1). Lineage (NCBI taxonomy): Eukaryota > Viridiplantae > Streptophyta > Magnoliopsida > Asparagales > Amaryllidaceae > Allium > Allium sativum. Next base: position 8,816 of record JASFAX010002461.1, read on the forward strand.
AATGGGAGATAAGGCTATATTGGTCACAATCAAGATAAGAATATAAAATATAAGTAGCACGAGAATTAAATTTAATATCAAACATATCATATCCATTTAAAATTATATCCCAACATTTAATATTAACAGATTTTAAATAGGATTCCATTTTAGATTTCCAATTTAAAAAATCTATACCATTAAAAATAGATAAAATATTACTGGACTGGCTCCAAGAAGACTGACAATAAGGGATCACCATTACTCTGGAGTTAACAGAATACCTGCTCTGATACCACTTGTTGGATCTAGATTAACCCTAGAGGGGGGAGAATAGGGTTTATTAAATTTTAGAGAGATATTAAAATATTCACAGGTCACAGAATACAACAGAAATAGAAATGCAGAAAGTAAATGACACAAGATATACCCAACTTCGGCAAAATCCTTCCTACTGCTGCATTCCTAAGGTTTCTACTAGGTGATAGAATAGATCCCGCTTACAAGACCATGTAAACTCGCAAACTACTCGCTCTTATTCTAACCCTACGATTAAAACCCTAGACTGATCTAATCCCCTAGATCAGATTTTCCCCTAGTTTTACAGACTCTAGTAAACTGCCTAGTTTTACAGATGAAACCACCAAGATTTTACATACTCTAGAAACTGCCAGTTAAACCCCTAACTGGATTCCCTAGAATTTTATAGACTCTAGAAACTGTTCGATGAATTACAACACAAATTAAAATTAAAACAATACAAAATAAAACAAGAGAAAAACCCAAGTTTAAAATTAATTTAAACTCCCTTGAATTTGAAATAGGCCGGCCACTTTGTTAAAAGGGTTGCACCCCTTATTTTCTTTGACCTGATCATGTTCTCGTCTGGAATTAGAAATGGCGGCTAGGCGATTAGGGTTTTCTCTTTAATCCCCAAATCGATCAGTTGATTCGATAAACAGAATCTTGACGACTTTGTATTCTTGTGTGTTGCTTCTTGATCGATTGTTGATGCTCCTTACTTCACCGATTTGGGGTTATATGTTACGATCGAAAATCTCTAGAAAATATATGTGATTTACTTCTAAAAATTATTTGCTTGATTTTATTGCTTGGATTTCCGATAGATTTAGCCAATGATGAGATGGTGATTACATAGGGTTTGGAAAACCTATAATACTCTGATTTCGATTAATTGACTTGAGATGATTTTGTGTTGCTTTCCCCTTTTGATTTTTCGATTAAAATTAATTCCTTGGCTTTGAATGTGCTCTGCAAATTGCCGTAAATAATGTGATGAACCAAGACTAATTTTTGAACTTTGATGAATCAGGAAAATTATCCCCTTACATGAAATTTTCGATTGTTGCCTTGAATGAAACCCTGATTGCTTGCTTGATTTCTTGAATGATTTATCTGTCCAAAAAATAACTTTATGAAATCTGGAAATAATCTATTTTCCCTTTTTAAAGCAATTGCCAAAAATGAATTGCTGACAGTTGAAATCATTGATTGATTACTTACTAAACATTTGCTGAATCGAAATTGCACATCTGAATTTTTGGAAATCATTTGTTGCCCTATTCGAATTCTTTGATGGATTTCATGCAAGATGACTATGTTGTATAAACCATTGTTTAAAACTGGAAACAGATCAATGTTTATCCAAGAAATTGTTTACTGATTTCTGGAATAATTTAAATGATTTCTTCCTAGCCCCGCTATTTACTCTTGCATGTCGGTTTGCTTTAATCTGTTCAGTGGCTTGTACTCATACATAAATATATTCAGAAATGATGCCTTTCAGTTTCTGTGATGGCCCGCCCCGCACCAGCCGGCATTTCCTCCGAAAATGCGCTGTACACATGCCAACTAGCACGGAACGGTCGCCAAAGAAAGGAAAGAAGAGGATGAATTAATCGAAAACCTGTAGAATGTCTCACAGCGCATGGAACAAAATATAATAATAATATACTTGACAAAAAACATGCGAGACAGTGCATAAGCTGATAATTAAAACCAACATCAGCATCAGAGTAGCGGAAGTCTAAATACAGCTTATTACAGCTTTTCAAATTACTGTCTCTAAACAAAAGAAAGCTAAAGTAGAAGATGCACTACTAATGCCTAAGCAGTGATCTTCAACAACGCAGGGAGAATATCTATATGTATCATACGTGGAAGCCTCTTGCTCATCTCCGGATCAACTACTCGTGCGTACCCAGCTAACCTGTCTCTAGCCTGCTCGTGAGAGCACCCAGAGTAATAAGAAGAGACATAAAACTCTGGGTCAGACAAAAAGTCTGGCGTGAGCGATAAGTAGCTAAACAGAATAATAACAGGTATACTAAACCATACCTGAACCTGGACCTGCAACCAAAGAGTTAGCACTACATACCGTACAATACTCTAAGGTGCCACTCGACATATGGTATAAAGATAATGGGGGTGGGGGTGTACATGTCATAATGATGGCAAACAAATCAACCATAGCAATCATCTTCACATCTCTCACTCGGTGCGTAAAGTATATGACGTCCACCACTATCAATCACTAGACCCATCGAAGTAGTGACGGAGTTCGACTTGAACAACTACTTCTACTACCAAGCTTACCACATGGAGTCATGACCAAACCTTTACAAATGACCCCACTTCATTGGTCTATAGCCCTTTAGTCGTACCTAGGCCACTATGGCCCTGAATCCATTCACGTACTCCCTACACATAGTGATCCAAAGTTATAGACATCTACAACCCCTTAGCACACGTTCCGCAGCAAAGCCCAACTCATGAAGTCGACTCGTTGGTTCCCAACTGGATCCTGAGTACAAACTTCCCATTGGACTACCTTTGCATCTCGGGTTGTTGGTCTTTTTCGGATCGGTTCTTCACTTCAGTTTATACTTCAAATTCGGATCGTGATTCACGCCTCAAGTCCAAGCACCTCGGTTCAGATCGGTCGAGCTACCTCCATCGGATCGGGTCGGGGTCCACATCTCATGGCGGTTCGGTCCTCCTTCACAAACACTCCGGATCGGGTCGAGTCTCTCAAGTCCATCCATGGTGCATCGGTTCGGATCGGGTGCCTTCGGGTCATTCCACCATGCTCAAGTCAGATTGTGGAGCTCAGGCTGAAGCAGCTCGTGTCGGGCTCCTTCTCTCGAGTGGTTCATGGAACATCAGATCGTGGTGCAGCAGAGTCTCCACATGGCGGTTTGGATCGGGTATCACGATCGGGTCGGGTTCGGAGGGGCGATCCGATCCAATCCTCTGCATTTTCCTACACTTTGTCCAGCGAGCTGTTTACGCCATTCGACGGCGTTTTCGACCAATCTAAAACTTCTAGACAATCACAAAGCATACCATATAGTCATAGCAACATATATAATCAACCATAAACACCAAAACAACAGTTTCAATAAGTTAAAATGGATCAAACCTTCCCAAAACCCATATTTTCCCCTTAATCATGTTTAAGCACAACTAATGATAGGATTAATAAAACTTAACCAAACTAACCCAAATTTCTAACAGAGACATAAAATGGTGTTTTAGAATTTTACAAATTTTTCCAGATTTCTCTGAGCCATAATTTCGCTAATTATCACTAATCACCCCTAATTAGCCGTAATTAATGTAAAAACAATGTTAATCACTCACCTTTGCCACAATTAAACTTTAGATATGAAGTAATCTACTGTATGGGTCGAATTCCAATGCCTAGTAGCAGCTCCAACTCAGATTTGGTGCTATTTCTCCTTGATTTGATGTAGTTTAAGCCAAAACTTGATTAAGAAGTGATTAGGGATGATTCTAGATGTTGGAGGCCATTGTTAGGGTTTTCTAAGATGTATATGGCGGCTGGAAAATGAGAAAAACCGAAATCAATAACCCTAACAGCCCTTAAATACTCTAAATCCCGAAATCCTCTTTGGGCCTAGTTGTTAATCACCCGGTTAAGCCCAATTAAGCCGTTTTTCACCATCTGAAACTTGTTTCAGCCATATCTCCCAAATGATAAGTCCGTTTGGCTAATGGGACCACTCTACGGAATTGTAAACCATCATCCGGAGCCAATGGAAGTAGTTTCAGGTCAAAATTCCTTCCTAGTCAAAAGTTATGGTCAAAATTCCTTCCTAGTCAAAAGTTATGGTCAAAACAAGATCAGCTAGGGGCAAAACGGTCATTTAAAAATCAGGAAAAATCATGAACATGGGAAATGATTGCAATAGTCGTCTCCCAAAGTTATATGACCATACGACTTCGTATGTGAAAAAAATAAATATTCTACGATCCTATGATGTGTAGAATGCGGGTTGTTACACTCTCCCCCCTTAAGAAATTTCGTCCCCGAAATTCCTTAACCCAAAACATACAAAGGATCCCGCATGCCTACCAGCCACATACAACAATCAAACATGCAAAACAAACAAAAAAAACCTATCCTAACATGCAGAAAGGCTAAATCGAAATTTGACTAATTTCACCGCTGAACTTTGACTAATTTCACCGCTTTCCTTCGAAGTTGCTTCGTATCGTTCCCAACAATACGCATAGGCTTGCGGTTCCCAACCGCCCCGGGTTCAACTTCGATATCATCCAACTGATCAGGTGAAATAGTCACATTTGGGTCGTGTACGAACTTCCTTAACTGAGAAACATGAAATACGTTATGAACTCCTGCCATCTTCTCTGGTAATTCAACTTTTTATGCCAAATTCCCAATTTGCTCAAGAACTGGGAATGGACCGACAAATCTTGGTGCTAACTTGCCTCTCCTGCCAAATCGTATCACGCTCTTCAATGGAGAAATCTTGACAAACACCAAGTCGCCAATGGAGAACTTTAATTCTCTTCTCTTCTTATCAGCATAACTCTTCTGCCTATCTTAGGCATCCTTCATTCACTGCTGGATAACCTTAATCTTAGCTGAAGTTTCTCTTATCACATCAGGTCCAAGTACAAACTTCTCACCAGTTTCTACCCAGCATGATGGTGAGTTGCACGGTCTTCCGTACAAAGCTTCAAATGGAGCCATACCAATACTGGATTGATAACTATTATTATATGCAAACTCTACTAGATGCAAATGGTCATCCCATGATCCACCAAAATCCAATACATAGGCTCTCAAGAGGTCTTCTAATATACGATTCACCCTCTCTGTTTGACCATCGGTTTGAGGATGATACGCGGTACTGAGATGTAATTCTGATCCTAACGCCTCTTGTAAGCTCTTCCAAAATCCACTAGTGAACAACGGATCTTGGTCACTCACAATGCCTTTGGGTATTCCATGAAATCTCACTACCCACTTTATATACAGTTCTGCTAACTTAGCTGCCGTCATGTTTGACTTGACGGGTATAAACCTTGCACTCTTAGTCAATCGGTCCACAATCACCCAAATGCTATCATGGCCCGATCTAGTCCTTGGTAACCCATCAATGAAATCCATTGACACTTGTTCCCACTTCCATTTTGGAATTTCTAATGGTTGTAGCAAACCACTAGGCTACTTTTGCTCGTCTTTAACTAGTTGGCAGTTCATGCATTTGGATATAAATTTCCCAACGTCTCTTTTCATCCCTTCCCAGTAGTAGGTCCGCTTCATGTCTCGTTACATCTTGTTACCACCAGGGTGTACAGTCAGTTTTGAGTGACGACATTCTCTAAGCACTTCATCTCTCAATCCATGGAAATTGGGTACAACTAGTCTTCCATTCTTTCTAAGCCATCCATCTCGCTCAAGCCCATACTTGTTCATCTCCTCATCGATACCCATCTCTAATTTGGAGATGATTTCCAATAGGTTAGTATCGTTCCTCTGACTAGAACCAATCCGCTCAATCAAGGTAGGTCTGATTGTCAAACTTGCAAACATTTCTGGATCCAATTCGCACTTTGGTCTGAAATCATACCTAGCGACGTACTCCAGTTGCTTCCATTCTAGAAACATAGCCCCTAAACTGGCATGTCTTCTACTTAATGCATCAGCCACCGCATTGCCCTTTCCTGGTGTATATGCGATGTCGAAATCATAGGAAGATAAGAATTCTAACCATCTTTGTTATCGGAAATTTAGATCCTTTTGGGAGAAGAGATACTTTAACGATTTAGATCGGTAAACAACTCGAATATTTCTCTCAAGAGATAATGTCTCCACATCTTCAATGCGAACACAATCGCTGCCAGTTCCAAATCATGGGTAGGGTACCTTTTCTCATGCGGTTTCAGTTGCCGACTTGCATAAGCTACAACCCTACCTCCTTGCATCAATACAGCACCTAGCCCGGTACCACATGCATCCGTATATACCGTCATTTCTTCGTTCCCCTTAGGAATGACTAACACTGGTGCACATGTCAACTTTTCTTTTAGGCTCTTGAATGCATTCTCGCAATTTTCGTCCCAGACAAAAGATTGATTCTTCTTGGTCAACTGAGTCAACGGTGCTGCTATCTTGGAGAAGTCTTGGATAAACTTACGATAATATCCAGCTAATCCCAAGAAACTTCTTATGTCCGTTGCATTCTTGGGCATAGACCAATCTTGTACCGTAGCCACCTTCGTAGGGTCCACGGCATTACCATTCTCTGAAACAACATGGCCCAAGAATCTCACTTCTCTCCTCCACAAGTGACACTTAGAAAACTTTGCTTTCAATTGGTGTTTTCTCAACACCTCCATTACTATTCTTAAATGTTCCTTGTATTCTTCCTCTGTCCTCGAATAGACCAAAATATCATCCACGAACACAAGGACAAACTTATTCAACTGATCTCTGAATACTCTATTCATAAGATCCACAAAGTATGCTGGGGCATTGGTCAACCCGAATGGCATGACCAACCACTAATAAAACCCAGTCGGCGTCTGAAATGCCGTTTTAGCTATACTCTCAGCTTCCACTCTAAGCTGATGAAAACCTGTCGCGAGATCCAACTGGGAAAATACTCTCGCGCCACTCAATTGATCAAACAAATCGTCTATTCGCGGTAGAGGATACTTGTTCTTCCTCGTCACTTTATTCAACTCGCGGTAGTCTACACACAAATGAAGGGAACCATCCGCCTTGGTAGAAAACACAACTGGTGCTCCCCATTCAGAAACACTCCTTATGATAAATCCCTTCTTCAAAAGATCGCTGCCTTGCACCTCGAGCTCTCACTGCTCCCTTGGTGCCATACAACGAAGTGGCATCACTATAGGTCTGGCATCTTTCACTAAATCAATACGGAACTCAATCTCTCAGTGTGGTGGAAGCCCGGTCACTTCCTCGAAGACGTCCGGATACTGTCCAACCACGGGCAACCCTGACAACTCACTATGCGGGATGTCGAGGGAATTTAGAAAACTAGCCATTACCCCATCACCGGGTAGACCACCAAACACTACCCTCCGCCCATCATCCGCTCTAGATGTCACCAAAAATCCCTCACAGTCTACCACCACCCCGTATATTTGGAGCCAATCGACTCCCAAAATAATGCCAAACCCAGTAAAGCCCAAAACAAAGCAATCACAAAAAACATGCATCCATGACTCGATAAGACCACATTACGACAAATCATGCTAAGGTTAGTTGAACCACCAATCGGGTTCGTCACTACTAAAGGCTTATCGACAATCTCGGGCTCCAATCTCAACCTATCTACAGGTCACTAGATATGAAAGAACTGGAAGCCCCGGTATCAAACAAAACTCTAACAGGAACATCATAAACAGAAAGCATACCTTGAATAATGACATTCTTTCCCTTCTCCACCGCAGTTGGGGCATTCGACGAAGAAGGAATAGCATTAAGGGCATATGCTTTCACCACCTTCTTTTCTTTAGGGGATTGCGGACACTTGTCCTTGTGATGTCCCACCTGGCCACAGTTGAATCACTTCCTATCCGCTGTCTTGGCCCGACACTCTTTGGCATAGTGGCCCTTCTTATCACAGCTGAAGCACTCAACATCTTGCTTATTCTTTTTCTTCTGGCCATTCTTGGTCTGATTCTGCTTTCTCTTATTTTGAGAACCATTTTTACCTCCACCGCTTGCTTGCGGCTTTGGCTCCTCTGCAGATACGACCTCAGTCTTTGACTTAGGGTAAAGAATCTCTGACCTCAATGCTTTCCCCATAATCGATTCAAACGCCTCATCGATGTGCTTAATAAGCCTTTCCCCCAAGTATCCATCCAAACCAGTTATGAACTTCTCGTTCTTCTTCTCGGAAGTATCAATAAGAGATAACCTATACTTCGACAAAGTGTCGAATTCTGCAATATACTCCGAGACAGCTCTGCCATTCTGCATGAGCTCCAAGAATTTTTTAAACAGCACTGACTTCTGGGCAGCTGGAATGAACTTATCGCTAAAGCGAACCTTAAACTGATCCCAAGTAATCTGATCCTTGGGAGTAGCTTCCTTTATAGCATTCCACCAATTCATTGCCCGTCCTTGCAGCTGACGGGATGCTAGCCTTCTCTTCATCACATCCTCGATACCCAAGTCTTTGAAGATACGCTCACAGCAATCCAACCAATCCTGAACATCCGTAGCCGACTTCATTCCGTGGAACGGCTTCCCACCAAGACTAGTATAATCCTTGTTTAGCCTGGCGAAATCGGCCCTAGGCGCCTGCACTATTGGACCACCACCATTACCATTATTAGGAGCTGCCCTTTGCACATCCCTCAGCATCTCTCTCATGAGGTCAGTAAACATCGTCCTCATGTTAGCAGCATCCCATTATTGGCTCCTCTACTGGCACCTCTTGCGTATTGGCTCATCGTTCAATCTGTAAAGAGAAAATGATTAACCATCTCCATAGTGGTGCTAGTTCAGTGCGACTTCATCTTTAGCTATACTAATAGTATATATATATATATATAGCTTTTGAAACCCAAAATAATCACAAATACGTGCTCTCCTATACTTATACTATCTCTCCCTGATGACTTCCCTAGGTTAACTACGCAACCTAGAGCTCTAATACCAAGTGTGAAGGCCCGCCCGCACCAGCCGGCATTTCCTCCGAAAGTGCGTTGTACACATGCCAACTAGCACGGAACGGTCGCCAAAGAAAGGAAAGAAGAGGATGAATTAATCGAAAACCTGTAGAATGTCTAACAGCACATGGAACAAGATATAATAATAATATACTTGACATAAAACAAGCGAGACAGTGCATAAGCTGACAACTAAAACCAACATCAGCATCAGAGTAGTAGAAGTCTAAATACATCTTATTACAACTTTTCAAATTACTATCTCTAAAAAAAAAGCTAAAGTAGAAGATGCACTACTAATGCCCAAGCAGTGATCTTCAACAACGCAGGGAGAATATCTATATGTATCATACGTGGAAGCCTCCTGCTCATCTCCGGATCAGCTACTCGTGCATACCCAGCTAACCTGTCTCTAGCCTGCTCGTGAGAGCACCTAGAGTAATAAGAAGAGACATAAAACTCTGGGTCAGACAAAAAGTCTGGTGTGAGCGATAAGCAGCTAAACAGAATAATAACTAAACCATACCTGAACCTGGACCTGCAACCAAAGAGTTAGCACTACATACCGTACAATACTCTAAGGTGCCACTGAACAGATGGTGTAAAGATAACGGGGGTGGGGGTATACATGTCATAATGATGGAAAACAAATCAACCATAGCAATCATCTTCATGTCTCACACTCGGTGCGTAAAGTATACGATGTCCACCACTGTCAATCACTAGACCCATCAAAGTAGTGACGGAGTTCGACTTGTACAACTACTTCTACTACCAAGCTTACCACATGGAGTCATGACCAAACCTATACGAATGACCCCACTTCATTGGTCTACCGCCCTTTAGTCATACCTAGGCCACTATAGCCCTGAATCCGTTCACGTACTCCCTACACATAGTGATCCAAAGTTATAGACATCTACAACCCCTTAACACACGTCCCGCAGCAAAGCCCAACTCATGAAGTCGACTCGTTGGTTCCCAACAGGATCCTTAGTACAAACTTCCCATTGGACTACCTTTGCATCTCGGGTTATTGGTCTTTTCCGGATCGGTTCTTCACTTCAGTTTATACTTCAAATTCGGATCGTGATTCACGCCTCAAGTCCAAGCACCTCGGTTCGGATTGGTCGAGCTACCTCCATCGGATCGGGTCGGGGTCCACATCTCCTAGCGGTTCGGTCCTCCTTCCCAAACACTCCGGATAGGGTCGAGTCTCTCAATTCCATCCATGGTGCATCGGTTCGGATCGGGTGCCTTCGGGTCGTGCCACCATGCTCAGGTCGGATTTTGGAGCTCAGGCTGAAGCGGCTCGGGTCGGGCTCCTTCTCTCGAGCGGTTCATGGAACATCAGATCATGGTACATCGGAGTCTCCATGTGGTGGTTCCGATCAGGTATCACGATCGGGTTGGGTTCGGAGGGGCGATCCGATCCGGTCCTCTGCATTTTCCTACACTTTGTCCAGTGAGTTGTTTACGCCATTCAACGGCGTTTTCGACTAATCTAGCACTTCTAGACAATCACAAAGCATACCATGCAGTCATAGCAACATGTATAATCAACCATAAACACCAAAACAACAATTTCAATAAGTTAAAATGGATCAAACCTACCCAAAACCCATATTTTTCCCTTAATCATGTTTAAGCACAACAAATGATAGTGTAGTGACCCGCATTTTCTGCGGTATATAATTAATTAATTTAATTATATAAATGGTGTTTAGAGAATTCAAATGGTCGTTAATTAAATAACTGGGAATATTTAATTAAATAAAATAATTAAATAATATATTTAATTCAGAAATAATCAAAAATATTGGAAATCACAATATTTAATGAACGGGGTCGTCGCTTAGATTCAATTCAGCTTAGAGTTGAATAATATTGACGAATATATTCAATCGACGACAGTTTGAACGTATAATTTTATTATAATTAAAATCGAGTTTGAAATGGCGCTGCAGTTCGCTATTTGGCGATTTGAACTTCAACTGAATGTACAGGATTCGTTTTAAGCCGGATTTCTGTGAAACAAGAAACGTGTGGAGCTGGTGGAGTATATCTTTCTAGTGGAAGAGAAAAATCGGGATTTCGTCGTGTAGATTTTGATGTACGTCCAAATCAAATTTCAGAAAAGTCGCTATGGAATTCCTTTATAATTTAATTTTATTTATAAAAGGAATTTCATTGAAAATCGAATATCGATTTAATCGGGATTTGAAATATCAAGCTAGAAAATTCATATAGGAATATTCTAGAGCTGTATGGTATTCCACTGTGAATATATACGATAATATTAATTTATTAATATTATATTTAATTATATTTAAATATATTTATATATTTAAAGGGTCTATTCAGCGCTTTAAAAATAGCCAGTTTTGCAAACAAAGTCGGAATTTGACGAAACTAATTTTGTTGGATCTGCAATATCAAATAGTTGTTAGATTTCCAGTTTCGTGATTTTTAGAGTCAGTGTGTGGCCGTACGGATTTTTAGAGTGAGAAACAGTCAGTATTTCGACGGTTAAAAATACGCTGTGTGAGCATACGGAGTCAGAATTCGACGAAACCAGTTTCGTTGGGACCGTAATGACGAACTCTAGCTACATGTTCAGTTTCGTGATTTTTGGGTATCGTATGTAATCAAGAGAATTTTTAGAAAGCAAAATGAATACAGAAATGAGAATATACCGGGAATATACCATTTTTCAAAATATCTAAAATATCTAGCTCCTCTATAAATACCACACCAAACCTTCCTTAAGACCTAAAAGCTCTCGTTCATCTCTAAAATTAAAGGAGCCGCCACAATATTTTCTAAACACAGACAAAATCCAGAGAAAGAAAAATGGGAAAAAAAACAATTCCTATAAATTTCTATAAAATACAAACTATGTATTTTCGGATCCGCTAGGTGATCAGCTTCATTTCTATGCCGGTCCTTCTTGGTGCGATCGAGTCTTTGGGATGGTCATTTTCGAACAGTTAAGCTAGGGCTTGAGTTCCTGAGCATCCTGAGAGGATTGGAGCAGAGTGGAATACGACGTGATGATCAGGAGGTCGAGGCGCAGGGATTGAGGTGTATTGGTGGTGCTCCGGCAGTCACCAGTGAAGAGCGACGAGGGCGATTGGGTTGAAAGCAGCAGATCGAAAATCGGAGGGTGAGTTCGAGTGGGGGTCTGAGGGGTCGAGCAGGTGCGGTAGGAGATGAGGAGCACAGTGGTGGTGATGACGTCGCCAACGTATGGCCGAGGTGAAGGCGGAGGGTGGTCAAACGTCGGTTCAAAGGGGAATTGGGAGGAGCGGTTTTCTGTAGTTTGATTTGGGGGAGAAACAAATGGTTACGGCCTGGTATTGAACGGTGGTATTGGTGCGGTTAAAGTCAAGTGGACCGGTACTTTGGTAAAGCCCAATTCATTTAGAGTTGTGTTTAATTTGTTTTTAATTAACTGTATAACTTGAAAAATACGTATCTAATTCATACTTAAAACGAAATCGAACAAAACAGGATACGTCAGGATAGTATGGACGTACACTCCACAATGAGACTGACCGGGAGTGGATCGGAGACAGTTACAATTTATGGCGAAATAAATTGTCCGACTTAATCGAATAACGCAAACCGTTATTTAACGGCTAACGCGCAACTGTGAGTAAATCTCACTAACTCTGAACAGTTTATAATTTCATGTTGTATTTTTAGAACTGTTAGATATTGATTGATTTGCTGTGTGTTGATTGTTTGATTGAACTGCTAGTCAGTTAGTTAAATTTCTATATTGATTCTGTTTAACAGAATATATCATATGGAACTAAAAGTGATGTTATCTATATTGTCTAACATCTGTGATGCAGGGAAACAGGTTGGAGGAATCCGACTGGATTCCTCAACAGTTATTTTATTGTTTTTCATATATTTTAATATATGATGTGAATTTTAACCTGTTGTTGATTGTGTGGGTATGGACGATATTGAACAGCGTGATTTGATATGATTGAATACCATAACATACCGAAATGTTGATAAGGGGATTTTCAAAGTGATATTGAAAACAGAATATTTATAAATTGGAATATTTATAAATAAGAGATATTTATAAATTTAAATATTTATAAATAAGGAATATTTATAAATTGGAATATTTATAAATAGGAGATATTTGAAAAGGGAATAAATTCAAAACATTTCTTTTTAAATGGAAAGGCCTGTGTGGCGATTTTGGGGATTTTCCCGATGCTCCCGATACAAAGGAGGTTATGGCGAATTTTCCCGGGAATTTAAGGAGTTCGAATATTTCAAGAATAAATTTGAAAAGGGAATATTTGTAAACCATTTACAAATAGAATTGGAAAGGGAACATTATAAAAAGGAAATCATTTTTAAAGTGTAGAACCGTTATTTAAAAGTAAATCTTTTCAAATGAATAAAACGTTGTTAAAAAGGAAATCTTTATAAAGTGAATAAAGTAAATCGAATATGGTATTCGAAGTTAGTTAATCAAATATGGTATTCGAAGTTAGTTAATCGAATATGGTATTCGAAGTTAGTTAATCGAATATAGACATTCGAAAGGAGTAAATCGAATATGGTATTCGAAGTTAGTTAATCGAATATGGTATTCAAAGTTAGTTAATCGAATATGATATTCGAAGTTAGTTAATCGAATATGGTATTCGAAAGGAGAAATCGAATATGGTATTCGAAGTTAGTTAATCGAATATGGTATTCGAAAGGAGAAATCGAATATGGTATTCGAAGTTAGTTAATCGAATATGGTATTCGAAGTTAGTTAATCGAATATGGAATTCGAAAGTTAGTTAATCGAATATGTTATTCGAAAGGGGTTAGTCAAGTCGAGTTAGTCAAATAGAGTTAACCAGTTAGAGTTAATCAGTTAGAGTTAACCAGTTGGAGTTAATTAGTTAGAGTTAATCGATTAGAGTTAAAACGAACTAGAGTTAATCAAATATAGTTATTTGAAACAGAGTTAGTCAAACACAGTATTCAGGGTAAGTTGCAATCTTGTAAGACTGCTAGCGTAATTCGCAGGGCTGTAAATAGCCTACGGCGGTCGGATGTTTCCTGAGGGAGTCAGGCGTAACCATTGTGATCGTTGCGATCTAGAGTCAAGTGAATGGAGTTTAATTGAATATTAGTTATTCGATAGGAGTTAATCGAGTTGATCGAGTTGAGAAATAAGTTAAGTTAAATAAGTCGAGTTAAGTTAGTCAAGTTAGTCGAGCCTAGTTAATCGAACCGAATTGGTCGAACCAAGTAAGTCGAGTTAGTCGAGTCAAGTTAAGTTAGTCGAGTTAAGTTCGTCGAGTTAAATAAATCGATGTTAGTTTCATTGAAAGGAGTTATCGATGTTAGTTTCATCGAAAGGAGTTATCGATGTTAGTTTCATCGAAAGGAGTTATCGATGTTAGTTTCATCGAAAGGAGTTATCGATTTTAGTTTCATCGAAAGGAGTTATCGATGTTAGTTTCATCGAAAGGAGTTATCGATGTTAGTTTCATCGAAAGGAGTTATCGATGTTAGTTTCATCGAAGGGAGTTATCGATTATAGTTAAATCGAAGTGAGATTTTCAAATAGGAGATATTTGAAAAGGAAGAGTTATCGAATATTAGTTATTCGAAGAGAGATTATCGGATATCGTTTATTCAAGTAGAAGTTAATCGAATATAGGTTATTCGAAGAAGAGTTAATCAAATAGAGATTTCTCGAAGAGAGTTAATCGGCAAATTCGATTATATCGAATTCGGGAAAGTACTTATACTTTCCAGTGTTTAAATAGAAATTTATTTATTTATAAATAAATAAGTGTTTGGTTAATTATTCACTAATAAGAATAGAAGTTATAATTAAAGTTAGATAATTCGAAAGGAGGGATTATAACGTTATCGTTATAACCAATGTTTTAAATATAGAAGTGGACTAGTAAAATTGAATCCGAGAAAGGTGTAAAGAAGTTGTTAAAGATTAAAAGATAAACTTTGACCATTTTGAAGTTATAACGTTGTTCAGTTAAGGTCTGAGAGGTAATTATACCCCAACTTGAGTGACTTCCTTCTTAACTAAGAAATGGTAAGGTTTGATCGTAAAGGAGTTTTGGAAATGTTTTCCAAACGAGAAGCAGAAATGTTTTCTGATAAAAGAAAATAAGAATTTAGAATATAGGGAAACAGGAGATAAGTAAATAAATGAACTAAAGAGATTTATGTTAAATGATGTTTGTTCGATATAATTTCCATTTGGAAATAATATCGTTGTTTGCACACTTATTTTTCTTTGATAGTTAACTCACCGACTATCGAAGTTTTGACCATTTTAACGTTGTTAGTATGGAGAGACCGGTTGGATTATTATCCATAGAACCACTCTGTATTGGCATAAGCGTTGCGAATCATATATGCAAAAGATAATTGAAGACAGAGTAAAATGCAAGGGCTGTTGTATAAGTCTTAGATAACAGTGACTAAGATGGATATACGGAATAGTGCCTTCGGTTTGTCCAGTCCCAGGACAATTTGTATGGACGAAGGTCTGACAGAGTATATCCAATGGATCGCGTAAGTTGATCTGTTCAAACGTATTCACGTTTGGTGGCGGAGGAATTCGTTTCTCTTAGCTGTATACTCGTGTTATTTTTGGATAAATCAATTTGTGATTTGGCGGGTATGACGATGTGACATTCTAAGTGAATGAGGATGACTTGTGTTGATGGATGTCTGACATAGTATTTCCAGACAGTCACGTACATTGATTTCTTCAACTATACCAAGAGTGGAAGCGGAGAAGGAAACTTCTTTTAGCTGACACGTAATGTATGGTTGTAGACGTCAATTAGTGATTCTGATGGATCTGACAATGTGGCATTCGAAGTGAATCTGATGTGATGATAAAGCGTAGCTTCTAGCCTCATCAACCGGTAAATGACAGAAATCGGGCAGGCAGCATGGCTAAGTCGGTCGCACCGAAGTAGGGTGTATAATCACCTATCTAGTGAATATTCATTTGTTTCTTAAATCTGTCAATGCTGTCCCATATATATCCGGGAACGGTTGCTGATCCCAACCGTTGGTGATGTACATTCGATACACTCAAGCGAAATGAGTGGTCGGTCATGTGTGGCTGAGTTACAAGATGTTCTTGTTGAACTCCAGTGTATCGTTCCTAGAGTACGTTGATCGGAAGGTGGTTCCATACCTTGTCATAGTTGGAAATCCATTATCCAATACGTGCTTGCGATTTTGATTTGTATACTAATATGTAGAACGTGAGATGAAAGCGTTTCTGCTAGTTGATATCTATTTGTACATAGACATTATTATAATATCAAAAGGTTTTTGATATAAAGATATTTTGGATTCTCATAAGGGAAAAAACCCGTTCCGTTCTGCGGCGTGGTCTTATGAGATATCGTTTACTTGTTCATATACCTGTTTAAACTGTTTTACTCATACCAGTCCCATGACTGACCCGGAGTTTACTTTGTTGTTTTCCCTAAACTCTGGGTGCCTAATTTTGTACGGGCAGTCAAGTAGTCAGGAATTTACAGATATACTGGAAGAGCGTGGAGCAGGAGGCTTCAAGATCATATAGCTATAGTTATTTCCGCTGTGTTGTAAGTGTTGTACTCTGATAAGTGCTATTGTATACATAACTGTTATATTTCAAAGTTATGTTATCTATTATATGTTATTCGTTCCGCTGTGAGGATCATGTTACTCTGATGTTGTGTTCTTCTTCTTCTATTCTAAGTTTCTATCTTATCTATTCTCACCTTCTATTTTCTTTCATTAATTACCGGGATTTTTCGATGTTTTGGTTATCGACGTCGAGCTTACGTCGATAACCAAAGTCGCTCAAAATCCGGGTCGTTACAGTTGGTATCAGAGCTTAAGTTTAGAATTACTTGACTCTGTGGCGTGACTCGGTAGAGATAGGGTTAGTAATACCCTAGATTGAGTTTGAGTGTATATATACGAGTGCGTATTTGTATTTGATATAAAAATGGTTTTATATTGTGGAGATTCGTCGGTTGAGTAGTTTATGAGTTTTGGTCGATCAGTTTGATCCACTGTATCGGTAGGAGTAAATAAACACTTGAATATGATGGACCGACACAGTAGGGATATGTGATATATTATCATATATAGGATGTGTTGGTAGTAATTATAATCAGATAAGATTATAAAATGTGAAATGGTTATATGTAACCAATCAGAATTCATATAAGTAAAGTATATGAGATAAGATGAATTAAATCTGAATTTAGATCAGAGTTGGAATTTAAAATCCTAGAGATGGGAAAGGTGTTTGTAAATGAATCTGGATTTAATATATGTGAATTTTAAGATCCTGGGAGATTTTAAATTTGTTTACAACATTGTAAAAGGATATTTGGAATTGATTTCAAGGTGGAAATGTTTAAAAATGGGTTTTGAAAGTGCTATAGTATTGAACTCACTTCGGTAGCTGGGAAATAACCCTGATGATGAATCGCGACGTCATCAGTGTTCGTTTTGAGCTGCTAAGTGACGGATTACTACCAAAGGTTTTGTTTTTGAATTGTTTAGAGGAAAACAAGTTGTTTAGAAATTCAAAGGTTTTGAATTGGTATTATAATTTCAAATTGATTTGAAAGAAACCCAGGAATTTAAATTCTGGAATTAAAAATTTAACTAATGAAGTTAAATAAAATGAGATGGTAAAAATAAATTGAAATTTAACTTGAACAGAGTTAAATAGAATTGAATTAGATTAGAGAATAATCTGTTATGGAATTGGGTTGATGAGTTAAGAAATTGAAATTTGATATTGGGGTTCGAATAAAATTCGGTTTGGATTTGAGGATATGAACTGATTGGAATTTGATTGAGGTAACACTGGTATATGCTGAGTTGATAGCATATGGAAGTGGTAGAGTCGATGTGCCTAACAAAAAGGTACCAGTTTATATTATATATGGATTTGAGATTTTGATGAGCCGAATTGGCAAGCCGCTTGGCTGTTTGATTTTCTTTTGGGTTGAAGAAGGCCCAGAGAGGCGAGTTCAAGTTTGAGCTATTGACCAATACAAAGGAGACGCTTGCGAAATTTTCCGAAAATTTAAAGTGCTAGGAAATTTTCAAAATTTTTGAAAATTTTAGTTAGTCGGAATGAATAAATATCTTAGTCGATATTAATTGGTTCAGTTAAAATCAGAAATAAGGGGTAAACAAATCTTAGGAATTCCAATAGGTAGGGTCGTCCTCTAACTTAGCAATTTCGAGGACGAAATTTTATTAAGGGGGGAAGATTGTAGTGACCCACATTTTCTGCGGTATATAATTAATCAATTTAATTATATAAATGGTGGTTTAGAGAATTCAAATGGTCGTTAATTAAATAACTGGGAATATTTAATTAAATTAAATAATTAAATAATATATTTAATTCAGAAATAATCAAAAATATTGGAAATCACAATATTTGATGAACGGGGTCGTCACTTAGATTCAATTCAGCTTAGAGTTGAATTATATTGACGAATATATTCAATCGACGACAGTTTGAACGTATAATTTTATTATAATTAAAATCGAGTTTGAAATGGCGCTGCAGTTCGCTATTTGGCGATTTGAACTTCAACTGAATGTACAGGATTCGTTTTAAGCCGGATTTCTGTGAAACAAGAAACGTGTGGAGCTGGTGGAGTATATCTTTCTAGTGGAAGAGAAAAATCGGGATTTCGTCGTGTAGATTTTGATGTACGTCCAAATCAAATTTCAGAAAAGTTGCTATGGAGTTCCTTTATAATTTAATTTTATTTATAAAAGGAATTTCATTGAAAATCGAATATCGATTTAATCGGGATTTGAAATATCAAGCTAGAAATTTCATATAGGAATATTCTAGAGCTGTATGGTATTCCACTGTGAATATATACGATAATATTAATTTATTAATATTATATTTAATTATATTTAAATATATTTATATATTTAAAGGGTCTATTCAGCGCTTTAAAAATAGCCAGTTTTGCAAACAAAGTCGGAATTTGACGAAACTAATTTTGTTGGATCTGCAATATCAAATAGTTGTTAGATTTCCAGTTTCGTGATTTTTAGAGTCACTATGTGGCCGTACGGATTTTTAGAGTGAGAAACAGTCAGTATTTCGATGGTTAAAAATACGCTGTGTGAGCATACGGAGTCAGAATTCGACGAAACCAGTTTCATTGGGACCGTAATGACGAACTCTAGCTACATGTTCAGTTTCGTGATTTTTGGGTATCGTATGTAATCAAGAGAATTTTTAGAAAGCAAAATGAATATAGAAATGAGAATATACCGGGAATATACCATTTTTCAATATATCTAAAATATCTAGCTCCTCTATAAATACCACACCAAACCTTCCTTAAGACCTAAAAGCTCTCGTTCATCTCTAAAATTAAAGGAGTAGCCACAATATTTTCTAAACACAGACAAAATCCAGAGAAAGAAAAATGGGAAAAAAAACAATTCCTATAAATTTCTATAAAATACAAACTATGTAATTTCGGATCCGCTAGGTGATCAGCTTCATTTCTATGTCGGTCCTTCTTGGTGCGATCGAGTCTTTGGGATGGTCATTTTCGAACAGTAAAGCTAGGGCTTGAGTTCCTGAGCATCCTGAGAGGATTGGAGCAGAGTGGAATACGACGTGATGATCAGGAGGTCGAGGCGTAGGGATTGAGGTGTATTGGTGGTGCTCCGGCAGTCACCAGTGAAGAGCGATGAGGGCGATTGGGTTGAAAGCAGCAGATCGAAAATCGAAGGGTGAGTTCGAGTGGGGGTCTGAGGGGTCGAGCAGGTGCGGTAGGAGATGAGGAGCGCAGTGGTGGTGATGACGTCGCCAACGTATGGCCGAGGTGAAGGCGGAGGGTGGTCAAACGTCGGGTCAAAGGGGAATTGGGAGGAGCGGTTTTCTGTAGTTTGATTTGGGGGAGAAACAAATGGTTACGGCCTGGTATTGAACGGTGGTATTGGTGCGGTTAAAGTCAAGTGGACCGGTACTTTGGTAAAGCCCAATTCATTTAGAGTTTGTTTAATTTGTTTTTAATTAACTGTATAACTTGAAAAATACGTATCTAATTCATACTTAAACGAAATCGAACAAAACAGGATCCGTCAGGATCGTATGGACGTACACTCCACAATGAGACTGACCGGGAGTGGATCGGAGACAGTTACAATTTATGGCGAAATAAATTGTCCGACTTAATCGAATAACGCAAACCGTTATTTAACGGCTAACGCGCAACTGTGAGTAAATCTCACTAACTCTGAACAGTTTATAATTTCATGTTGTATTTTTAGAACTGTTAGATATTGATTGATTTGCTGTGTGTTGATTGTTTGATTGAACTGCTAGTCAGTTAGTTAAATTTCTATATTGATTCTGTTTAACAGAATATATCATATGGAACTGAAAGTGATGTTATCTATATTGTCTAACATCTGTGATGCAGGGAAACAGGTCGGAGGAATCCGACTGGATTCCTCAACAGTTATTTTATTGTTTTTCATATATTTTAATATATGATGTGAATTTTAACCTGTTGTTGATTGTTTGGGTATGGACGATATTGAACAGCGTGATTTGATATGATTGAATACCATAACATACCGAAATGTTGATAAGGGGATTTTCAAAGTGATATTGAAAACAGAATATTTATAAATTGGAATATTTATAAATAAGAGATATTTATAAATTTAAATATTTATAAATAAGGAATATTTATAAATTGGAATATTTATAAATAGGAGATATTTGAAAAGGGAATAAATTCAAAACATTTCTTTTTGAATGGAAAGGCCTATGTGGCGAGTTTGGGGATTTTCCCGATGCTCCCGATACAAAGGAGGTTATGGCGAATTTTCCCGGGAATTTAAGGAGATCGAATATTTCAAGAATAAATTTGAAAAGGGAATATTTGTAAACCATTTACAAATAGAATTGGAAAGGGAACATTATAAAAAGGAAATCATTTTTAAAGTGTAGAACCGTTATTTAAAAGTAAATCTTTTCAAATGAATAAAACATTGTTAAAAAGGAAATCTTTATAAAGTGAATAAAGTAAATCGAATATGGTATTCGAAGTTAGTTAATCGAATATGGTATTCGAAGTTAGTTAATCGAATATGGTATTCGAAGTTAGTTAATCGAATATAGACATTCGAAAGGAGTAAATCGAATATGGTATTCGAAGTTAGTTAATCGAATATGGTATTCAAAGTTAGTTAATCGAATATGATATTCGAAGTTAGTTAATCGAATATGGTATTCGAAAGGAGAAATCGAATATGGTATTCGAAGATAGTTAATCGAATATTGTATTCGAAAGGAGAAATCGAATATGGTATTCGAAGTTAGTTAATCGAATATGGTATTCGAAGTTAGTTAATCGAATATGGAATTCGAAAGTTAGTTAATCGAATATGTTATTCGAAAGGGGTTAGTCAAGTCGAGTTATTCAAATAGAGTTAACCAGTTAGAGTTAATCAGTTAGAGTTAACCAGTTGGAGTTAATTAGTTAGAGTTAATCGATTAGAGTTAAAACGAACTAGAGTTAATCAAATATAGTTATTTGAAACAGAGTTAGTCAAACATAGTATTCAGGGTAAGTTGCCATCTTGTACGACTGCTAGCGTAATTCGCAGGGCTGTAAATAGCCTACGGCGGTCGGATGTTTCCTGAGGGAGTCAGGCGTAACCATTGTGATCGCTGCGATCTTGAGTCAAGTGAATGGAGTTTAATTGAATATTAGTTATTCGATAGGAGTTAATCGAGTTGATCGAGTTGAGAAATAAGTTAAGTTAAATAAGTCGAGTTAAGTTAGTCAAGTTAGTCGAGCCTAGTTAATCGAACCGAATTGGTCGAACCAAGTAAGTCGAGTTACTCGAGTCAAGTTAAGTTAGTCGAGTTAAGTTCGTCGAGTTAAATAAATCGATGTTAGTTTCATCGAAAGGAGTTATCGATGTTAGTTTCATCGAAAGGAGTTATCGATGTTAGTTTCATCGAAAGGAGTTATCGATGTTAGTTTCATCAAAAGGAGTTATCGATTTTAGTTTCATCGAAAGGAGTTATCGATGTTAGTTTCATAGAAAGGAGTTATCGATGTTAGTTTCATCGAAAGGAGTTATCGATGTTAGTTTCATCGAAAGGAGTTATCGATGTTAGTTTCATCGAAGGGAGTTATCGATTATAGTTAAATCGAAGTGAGATTTTCAAATAGGAGATATTTGAAAAGGAAGAGTTATCGAATATTAGTTATTCGAAGAGAGATTATCGGATATCATTTATTCAAGAAGAAGTTAATCGAATATAGGTTATTCGAAGAAGAGTTAATCAAATAGAGATTTCTCGAAGAGAGTTAATCGGCAAATTCGATTATATCGAATTCGGGAAAGTACTTATACTTTCCAGTGTTTAAATAGAAATTTATTTATTTATAAATAAATAAGTGTTTGGTTAATTATTCACTAATAAGAATAAAAGTTATAATTAAAGTTAGATAATTCGAAAGGAGGGATTATAACGTTATCGTTATAACCAATGTTTTAAATATAGAAGTGGACTAGTAAAATTGAATCCGAGAAAGGCGTAAAGAAGTTGTTAAAGATTAAAAGATAAACTTTGACCATTTTGAAGTTATAACGTTGTTTAGTTAAGGTCTGAGAGGTAATTATACCCCAACTTGAGTGACTTCCTTCTTAACTAAGAAATGGTAAGGTTTGATCGTAAAGGAATTTTGGAAATGTTTTCCAAACGAGAAGCAGAAATGTTTTCTGATAAAAGAAAATAAGAATTTAGAATATAGGGAAACAGGAGATAAGTAAATAAATGAACTAAAGAGATTTATGTTAAATGATGTTTGTTCGATATAATTTCCATTTGGAAATAATATCGTTGTTTGCACACTTGTTTTTCTTTGATAGTTAACTCACCGACTATCGAAGTTTTGACCATTTTAACGTTGTTAGTATGGAGAGACCGGTTGGATTATTATCCATAGAACCACTCTGTATTGGTATAAGCGTTGCGAATCATATATGCCAAAGATAATTGAAGACGGAGTAAAATGCAAGGGCTTTTGTATAAGTCTTAGATAACAGTGACTAAGATGGATATACGGAATAGTGCCTTCGGTTTGTCCAGTCCCAGGACAACTTGTATGGACGAAGGTCTGACAGAGTATATCCAATGGATCGCGTAAGTTAATCTGTTCAAACGTATTCACGTTTGGTGGTGGAGGAATTCGTTTCTCTTAGCTGTATATCCGTGTTATTTTTGGATAAATCAATTTGTGATTTGGCGGGTATGACGATGTGACATTCTAAGTGAATGAGGATGACTTGTGTTGATGGATGTCTGACATAGTATTTCCAGACAGTCACGTACATTGATTTCTTCAACTATACCAAGAGTGGAAGCGGAGAAGGAAACTTCTTTTAGCTGACACGTAATGTATGGTTGTAGACGTCAATTAGTGATTCTGATGGATCTGACAATGTGGCATTCGAAGTGAATCTGATGTGATGATAAAGCGTAGCTTCTAGCCTCATCAACCGGTAAATGACAGAAATCGGGCAGGCAGCATGGCTAAGTCGGTCGCACCAAAGTAGGGTGTATAATCACCTATCTAGTGAATATTCATTTGTTTCTTAAATCTATCAATGTTGTCCCATATATATATGGGAACGGTTGCTGATCCCAACCGTTGGTGATGTACATTCGATACACTCAAGCGAAATGAGTGGTTGGTCATGTGTGGCTGAGTTACAAGATGTTCTTGTTGAACTCCGGTGTATCGTTCCTAGAGTACGCTGATCGGAAGGTGGTTCCATACCTTGTCATAGTTGGAAATCCATTATCCAATACGTGCTTGCGATTTTGATTTGTATACTAATATGTAGAACGTGAGATGAAAGCTTTTCTGCTAGTTGATATCTATTTGTACATAGACATTATTATAATATCAAAAGGTTTTTGATATAAAGATATTTTGGATTCTCATAAGTGAAAAAACCCATTCCGTTCTGCGGCGTGGTCTTATGAGATATCGTTTACTTGTTCATATACTTGTTTAAACTGTTTTACTCATACCAGTCCCATGATTGACCCGGAGTTTACTTTGTTGTTTTCCCTAAACTCTTGGGTGCCTAATTTTGTACGGGCAGTCAAGTAGTCAGGAATTTACAGATATACTGGAAGAGCGTGGAGCAGGAGGCTTCAAGATCATATAGCTATAGTTATTTCCGCTGTGTTGTAAGTGTTGTACTCTGATAAGTGCTATTGTATACATAACTGTTATATTTCAAAGTTATGTTATCTATTATATGTTATTCGTTCCGCTGTGAGGTTCATGTTACTCTGATGTTGTGTTCTTCTTCTTCTTCTATTCTAAGTTTCTATCTTATCTATTCTCACCTTCTATTTTCTTTCATTAATTACCGGGATTTTTCGATGTTTTGGTTATCGACGTCGAGCTTACGTCGATAACCAAAGTCGCTCAAAATCCGGGTCGTTACAGATAGGATTAACAAAACTTAACCAAATCAACCCAAATTTCTAACAGAGGCATAAAATGATGTTTTAGAATTTTACAAATTTTTCCAGATTTTTCTAAGCCATAATTTCGCTAATTATCACTAATCACCCCTAATTAGCCGTAATTAGTGTGAAAACAATGCTAATCACTCACATTTGCCACAATTAAACTTTAGATCTGAAGTAATCTACTGTATGGGTCGAATTCCAATGCCTAGCAGCAACTCCAACTCAGATTTGGTGCTATTTCTCTTTGATTTGATGTAGTTTAAGCCAAAATTTGATTAAGAAGTGATTATGGATGATTCTAGATGTTGGAGGCCATTGTTAGGGTTTTCTAAGATGTATATGGCAGCTGGGGAAATTAGAAAAACCGAAATTAATAACCCTAACAGCCCTTAAATACTCTAAATCCTGAAATCCCCATTGGGCCTAGCTGTTAATCACCCGGTTAAGCCCAATTAAGCTGTTTTTCACCATCTAAACTTGTTTCAGCCATATCTCCCAAACGGTAAGTCCGTTTGGCTAATGTGACCACTCTACGAAATTGTAAACCATCATCCGGAGCCAATGGAAGTGGTTTCAAGCAAAAATTCCTTCCTAGTCAAAAGTTATGGTCAAAACAAGATCAGCTAGGGGCAAAATGGTCATTTATAAATCGGGAAAAATCATGAACATGGGAAATGACCCCAACAGTCGTCTCCCAAAGTTACATGACCATACGACTTCGTATGTGAAAGAAAGAAATATTCTACGATCCTATGATGCGTAGAATGCGGGTCGTTACAGTTTCACTGTTGTATTTGCATGCACACATGGTGCACACTTGATTATTGTATCCATGCTGACATGTAACGTGTACCATTTCCAAACATACCACACTTCACTATTGTATTCATCACATGCTACACACTTGATCTGCTGTGGCCCTAGTCTTGATCAATGTTGGAGTATTTAAGTTCCATCTTCATGCATGTACTTGCTTTGCAGTTTCTCCATTTATCATGCCATCATGTTGATGCTGCACTACCTCATGTTTGTTGTGTGTCTTTATTTTCTTGAGCTGCTTGTATGTTGTTGCACCCTTGGATTGACCATGATCAAAACTGCTTTGACCATATCCTTGCATTTACTCCAATATACATTGTTAACTTACTTGACACTTTGAATCATGCAATTTTAACTTAATCACCACTATTGTGTTCATTTCTGAACATGATTACACTGATTGTTGCACTGAGTATTCTCCCCATTTCAATCACCACGAATTGTGTTCTACACCAGGCTTGTATATGTGAACACTTTACACCTTCATACTGAATTAGCTTTACCATTTGTATATACTGGACTTGAGATCTGGGCTGACTTGTTTGTGAACATTTTGACTTGTGCTTGTGCCATGCTTGAATATTGTTGTGTACACCATATTGTTGATGCTGCTTGACTATGTATTATCTAGCTGCACATTTATGTCATTGTTGAACCTCATTAATGCAACTTGACCATTTCTTTGTATTATTGCTTCATGGCTTGCTTGACCACTTTGAGTTGTTTTGATGTGCATGTAGACCATATATGTGCATTGAGTCGAGTTGGTCCACGTGGTTGCTCCTCAGTTGCTATACTGCATTTTGATCGACGAGGCAGTGCACTATATGTATATTTATACATGTGTGTATATGCAGCCATCAAAATAATTTTCCTATCCCTGCACAGTAATATGTGTATATACATACAATGTATGTGTATACATGTATAGCGAACGTCCAGAGAATATATATATATGTATATGTGTGTGAGCACTAGAGACATATACGCATATCAGATCAAGTCATGAAAAATGATGAGAAACACACCAAAATTCTGAGTCAAATAAAATTTAGAAATAAAATAATATTTGCTAGAATATAAAATTATTTCTGTTCCAGATACTGTGTGTGTTTCTGTATATGACAGGTGTGGATGGTGACTGGACTGACCAAAAGCTGTGAAGACAGTAGACAATAATAGCGTGTCAATGTATGAGTTAATGGAAGTGTTTGTATATGTGAGTGTAAATGAAATTGTACAGAGTGACTGAGTGATAGAGAGTTGTAGGGAGGAGTTTTGTATATGAATGTTGTATATGTATGAAATGAAATATATCGGTGGAGTGTACAAATAGAGGAGTACAAGAGCTGTACTGTTTGAATGTTTGAAATAAAATATTCTATTTAAATAAAATACTGTGTGAATATTTGAATTTATGTACAGTCGTATTCTATTTAAATATTAATATTATACTCTAGTCTGTGATGTATAAATGAAACAGTACAATAACAAACACATTTATAATAATATATATTTGGTTGTTATCATCAAACAAAA
Organism: Allium sativum; assembly: GCA_030737875.1. NCBI lineage: Eukaryota > Viridiplantae > Streptophyta > Magnoliopsida > Asparagales > Amaryllidaceae > Allium > Allium sativum. The sequence continues at coordinate 35,757 of JASFAX010002461.1, forward strand.
ATCATATATTTGTGTATACAACACCGTTATATACAACAACATGTCTATTCTGCTAAAGAATTTACTGGGTGATCCACCAGCGAAGCCTCACCAAGCTGAAGGCTTTAACTCTCTGGTTAAGAATTACTGGGTGATTCACTAGGTTGATGTACTTTAGCTCACGCCGCCTGTGACGACCGCCCATAACCCCTGCACTAATCAAGAGGAATGATGCGGTGAAAGGTGTGCCACGCAGCTATGGACGACCATCAAGGTATGATAACCCAAGCGGAACCTGTCGTAAATCACACAATGTAAGGATAAAATATAATAGAACATAAACAACATGTACTAGTTGTGAAACATAATTGCATGGAAATTGAAATCTCGCAAACTTGAACTACATCTTAGTATCATGACAACATTCAGTACAAAAGACGTCACTACATCCCTCAAAGAATATCAGCAAAACATAGTGGAAATAGAAATACTAGATAGTAATAAAACAAATACGTAGCCTCCTGCTCGCCATCGATCAGCATCATCGTGCTCACTATAACATCACCTGTCACCTGCTGCTTAGTCTGCCCATCCACAACTGGATGAAAAGCCCAACGTAATAAGAGGGAAACATAAAACCTTGAGCTAGAAACAGTCTTAGTGAGCGATAAAGCAACTAACAAACATCGACAATAAAGTATATGAGAATGGATAGATAAACATACTAATCTACCCACAACACCAGAGAAAAACTAAACCTGATCTTCCCTGCATCGGACAGTGATAGCCTTTACATCAAACACTTCAACCATTCATTCATGGAAATTAGAACCAAACACCACTAGCATTCATAGTATCCAGACTAAGTGTATCTCACGTAAACCATCCTAATCAAATTTAACATCCCTCAAGTACAAGCCCCAAAGGCCTAAACCAATATCAGATAAGCACCCAAGAAATATCTTCTTCGACATTAGATGATTTACGTGAAATGGTACAAACAAGGCAACTAATCAACCATGGCAGGCTTTGCCTATCACCACCAATCCTGATTCGAAACCATCGTCAATCGTAGGACAACCAGCCTTGCCATATATCAAGGGCTAATGGTAACCCCGGTTCTAACAAAAACTCTGTATGCCCAACCTTGACAGGTAGGCCTTTCAACAATACCCAGGGTACTTGACCAGCAACCTTCCGGTCTTTTGGGTGCCCCCATCGTACCCCTACTTTGAGTCTGTTAGAACTTACGACAACAATAATCTCTCTGCCTTCGCATCTCTAGTCATCTAACGAGACAACTTTTCATAGCTCAAGCAACCATCTCAAGCAACCATTATCCACCAACTAACGACCTTTGAGTTGCCACCTCATTCATTGTTCTACACCGATCAATGAACACATTCAACAATTCGAATATTCCCACTTGAATTCTCCTCAAAGTCACACCACCAAAAATTTTTAAAAGCCCTTTTTGTTCAAATCTGGATCATACCTGAAAATATAAATTTTATAGAAATAACGTTGTGCGACAGACCCACCATTTGAAGACATAACCGACCCATCACACTAGGTTCCGACCGACCCATCACATCGACTCCGGCCGACCCATCCACAAAAACAACTGACCAACCAATCGCACAAGAACACGACCGACCGACCAGCTGCCTGACCGACTCGACCGTCCCAGTGCAAACCTTCACCACTTCAATATACGGAGCAACTAGGTAAGGACCGACCCAATCTATGGAGATCGACCCAAACCATAATTAAACCGACCCGCCTGCTCCAAAACCAAAACTCCAGACCGGCCGACCCAATCGAGACTGACCCGGGCAGTATGGACCAACCCGACCCAACCTCCTATACTACTGCTTGTACTACCCTTGTACTTCGTGACCGACCAGAAGTACGACCGACCAGGATGAGGCTGACCCATTTCCTGCACATTCCAATCCAACTCCGATTTCGACCAAAACTTCGCCAGACGATAAATCCGACAAAGCCAACTTGTCCAAATAATTAAATATGACCACAAATATGGTATGAACTCAGTAGCAACATAAAAACAACAATTTTCACCAAAATTATGCAAATCACTCCAAAATTATGATAAATGATCATATGAACAAAATATTAGATCTAGTTTGCATAATCATATGAAATAACATAGGAATTACCGGTTTAAACTTACTAAATTAGATCCTAGGGTGATTCATATGAAATCTAACTTACCAAAGTGTAGATCTACGAAAAACAACTTGAATTTGATGAAAAACATGATCAAACACTCATACACTTGATTGAATCTATGTAAGAGATGCATATCACTCACCATTTCTCCGAAACAAAGCAAAAATGGTGAAATATGAATCCGGACAGCGGAGATCTTACTTCAATCTGCTTAATTTGATGAACTCTCCCTTGAAACGATGTAGATCTAGCCTCCAATGGTGTATATCTTCGATTTCCTAACCTTTAATGGTGGAAAGGTGGAGAAATGGAGGATCCCTTGGCTCTTCCAAATGAGAAAATGGGGAATGTAAACTATTTCCCATACCTCCCACCCCCTATTTAAAGCCTTCCACCAGCCCACTAATGAGCCTCTCCAAATCAGCCCATTTGGCTTACTAAACCTGAACAACTAACTATAAAACCTTATAACAGTGATTCCTCCTAAACCGTTAAGCCATAAGAAACATATTAAAATATGAGAATGATCCAACCCTCAGGGAATAAAATAAAAATATTTTACAGTCCTCTGACAGGTAAAATGCGGGATGTTACACCGCCGGGTCAGGTATTTGTCCTAGCTTATGCATTTAACTAAGTGTCAGGACTAGCAAAGAGGATGATATCAAGTGTTAAATGCTTTTTCTAAGGTTTAGTGAGGCAGCATATGGCACTTGATATTATCCCCTTTGCCAGTCCTAAAGCTTAGTTAAATGTGTAAGACTAAATTAACCCTAGAGGGGGATTGAATAGGGTCTATCGCAGATATTTGCTGAGTAATTAAATAATATCAATCATAGATAATAATCAGAGTAAATGTGGAAAATAAATAACACACAGATATACCCAGCTTCGGCAAAACTCTGCCTACTGCTGCATTCCCCAAGGTTTCTACTAGGTATTATTCAATAATTACAACGCTTACAATCACCCGTAAACTCACGACAATTCCTAGCCTATTTGTCCTAACCCAACGCTCAAAACTTATCCCCAGTTTCTACTAGGAGCTACACAAATAGGCCTCACAATCTCTCTCTAGTTGCACCAATCCTACGCTCAAAACCCTGCACCGGTTTCTATCCTCGAAACCAGATTTCCTCGAATTACAAACCCTGTAATTTGTCTCCCTAGTTTAAGAGACAAACTAGAAAACTCTAAAGTTGATTACAAATTTAAAACTAAAAACAATTTTAAATAAAACCCTTAACCAAAAACCAAACCCTAGTTTTTGAATAGTAAAATCCCTTTATAACACTTGAGCTCCTTATTAAGGATCTAGGGTTATGTTGGCTGGCCTTCTCCCATTTGTGCTTCACCCGTCACTTTTGTCCGATCTCTTTGATCTATCTAGAAATTAAAAATGGCGGACGGCGATTTGGATCTGGGGTTTCGATTTACTTGAATTCGAGGCCGCCGCTTTCTCTTATGATGATCTCGAATTTCCAGTGGCTTTCCCCTTCTTTGATTGAGTTGATAGAACGATGATTTTGGATCCAAGTTATCTCCTTTTTATGGTATGACTTTTAATTCTAGTTTCGGTTTTGAATTAGTGCTTGAACTTGGATTATTTTTTGCCGATGAGGATGTGGGTTTTCTTTATAGGATTAAAATCCGATATATGCTCTGATTTCAACATAGAACTAGTCATTGATATATATGAAAATATTATGACTTTAAATTATCATATGTTCTATAATTTCTGATTAAGTCTGGTCTTCAAAACCCTTGATTTGAAACTTGCGATATATATATATTTTTCCTAGAAATTAGTGCTTGAGCAAGTTTTCTGGAACATACGATTTTCTAGTTGGCCAAAACTTTGTCAATAAATTTGAATGAATTTTTTTAATTCTTTCCTGATGATTTCAAAATCAGAACAGAAATTTCTTTTGATTTTGTTGAGAGTAGCCTCGTTGATTATCTTTTAACTGATACCGCACTTGATACTTGCCTTTTAACAAAGCTTGATCATTGAATCTGATTTAACACTTAATTGGTTTTGTTTGGACTGAAAAGAATAGCTGCTATTGTAGAATTCCCACTGAACAGATACTTCATTATTTCAAGTCTGATTTGAACTGATATTGCACTTGATATTTTTTCCTCGACCTTGGATTGTTGCCTTGATGTAACAACCTGGAAAATCCGAACCAATTTAGAATTTTTATTTTGGCTATTTCAGTGAATTTTGAATAGTTAAAATAATTTATTTTAAATAATAACAATTAAAAATTTATTTTAGTTGAAGTTAGAGCGAATATATTTATTTTGATTTCTAAAGGAATTAGAAATAGTACGGTAGTTTGAAAAGTCAAACTTGTACTTTGACCGAATGTACCGAATTCAAAATTTAACGAATTTTAGAGAACCCATAAATATCTAAATCTTTTTTAAAATATCTTTCCAACGAATCTGAAAAATCAAAATTTCATAGCGGGAATCAAAAGTTATGGCCAGTTGAATATTCAGAATGGTCGCTAAAGTATAATTTATAGCCCGTATAAAAGGCCATTTTTTAAACGACCTTCATTTTCGACGAAACCACTTTTGTTCGGTCCAGAATGTCAAATTATTGCTAAGTTTAATTTTTTGGAATTAATATGTGAGTGTGGCAAACGAAAATGTGTTTTGTCAAATTCAGTCAAACCTGATCGACTTGAAAATAGCCATTTTTCGAACAGTCTTAGAATTCAACAAAATTAATTTTGTTAGGATCGTATCGTCAATAAAAAGCCAAAAATAATTTTTTTGTATTTTTCTGAGTTCGTATGTGGCCCCGGTTGATTTAAATATACGATCAAATTAATTTAATAAATGATTTAAATAATAAATTAAAGATTTCAGGCCACAGACAGTCGTTTGGGCTGACGATACCTAGCCCATTGGATCCGGAATGGGGGCTATTGGGTCGGGTCAACTTCTAGATGGCTGAAATCGGATTGGTTTAAGGTTTATGGTTTTATTTGCAAAATTTACATTAAAATGATATAAAAAAGGACACCTCATCTTCTTCAAACCCTAACATCTACTGTAGCCGCCACCCCCTTAACATCTATGGCCGAATTTGTTCCTACCTTCTTCCACTAATCTCTTGAAATCCTTTCAACAAAACTCCACCCTTCTTTGGAGTTATTTGTAGAGAATTGAACGAGCTCTCCATCCATACCGATAACATCCCTTGAAACCACATCGTTCGATCACAACAGACCCGAGAACCTGCCAAATTGAAGCCGCCGCTCAGCCTACCAGAGGCATGCGAGTTCAGGGTGGTTGGGGTCTTTTGGTGCGCCTCCTGTAGCACTACGACGTGTGAAGCCGGATTGCCTTCTAGCTGATCGAATTTGAAGCAAATCTAAAACCTAAATTTGAACAAAAGGAGGAAGTAGGTGGCCTATTGTCTGTAAGAAGAAGAAGGTGTTCTACCCTAACTAATTTATTAATTTATTAAATTTAAAAATGTTACAACCTAAATTAAATCATAACTTATTCATTCAGACTCAAAATTTTACGATTTTAGATCCTAAACGATCGTGAAACCGAGGTCTACGCCTGCTGTCTATACTAGATCCAATTCCGAGCTGTTTGAATTTTGGATAAATTTGTAATACGACAGTGAGATTTCTTTTTTTATATAATTAATTAATTTGCTATGTAATGATCGCATGTAAATGATTTAGATCTACTTTATTTTGACATTTTGGACGATGTTTGATCTGTTGTTGGTGATGGATAATTATATATCTATATGTGTTAGTTAAATATTATGTTATTTCTTTTTATTGAATTGAATCAGTTTGTTAATTCAATATAAAATATTATCTTGTCAATTTTAGCTGAATTGAATTAGTTTGTCAATTCAATATAAATGTTAGGTTGTCATTTTTATTGAATTGATTTGTTAATTCAATTAAAAATATCATTTTGGTCATTTTTATAGAATTGAATTAGTTTGTCAATTCAATGAAAATATATCACTTTCTTATATTATTATATTGAAATAGAATTGTCAATACAACTGAAATATATCGTTTTTTCTATATTATTATATTTAAATAGAATTGTCAATACAGTTGAAATATATCATTTTTGTCTATATTATTGTATTGAAATAGAGTTGTCAATACAATTGAAATATATCATTTTTGTCTATATCATTGAATTGAAATAGAGTTGTCAAAACATTGTAATAAAAAGTCATTCTTTTATTTGCATTCGTTGATGCAAATAAACATTGAAATAAAAAAAGTCATTCTTTTATTTGCATTCTTTGATGCAAATAAACATTGAAATAAAAAGTTATACTTTCATTTGCATTCTTTGCTACAAATAAAATGTTGAAATTGGAAATTGAATTTTTATTTGCATTCCTTGATGCAAATAAAACATAGTTTAAAAAAAAGGTTGTATTTTAGATACAAATTAAAAACATGATTTGAAAAGTTACATTTTTTTTTTTGCAATTTTAGATGCAAACAAAATATTAGAATTAAAGTTACATTTTATTGCAATTTTAGATGCAAACAAAATATTAGAATTAAAGTTGCATTTTTGTTTTGCAATTTTAGATGCAAACAAAATATTTGAATTAAAGTTACATTTTTTTGCAATTTTAGATGCAAACAAAATATTAGAATTAAAGTTGCATATTTGTTTTGCAATTTTAGATGCAAACAAAATATTAGAATTAAAGTTACGTTTTTGTTTGCAATTTTAGATGCAAACAAACCATTAAAATAAAATTTGCATTTTTGTTTGCAAATTTAGTTGCAAACAAAACATTTTATTAAAAATTTCATTTTTATTTGCATATTTAGATGCAAATAAACATTGTAGAGAAATTACATTTTTTTTATTTGCATATCTAGATGCAAATAAACATCGTAGAAAAATTACATTTTTATTTACATATTTAGATGCAAATAAACACTATAGAGAAAAATTACATTTTTTTTATTTGCATATTTAGATGCAAATAAACGTCGTAGAGAAAATTACATTTCTATTTACATGTTTAGATGCAAATAAACATCGTAGAGAAAAATTACATTTTTTATTTGCATATTTAGATACAAATAAACACCGTAGAGAAAAATTACATTTTTATTTGCATATCTAGATGCGAATAACATCGTAGGAAAAGTTGCATTTTTGTTTGCAAATTTAGTTGCAAACAAAACATTTAATAAAGGTTGCATTTTTTGTTTGCAATTTTAGATGCAAATAAAAACATTATAATAAAAGTTACATTTTGTTTACATTTTAGATGTAAATAAGAACATGAATTAAAAGGTTACATTTTTATTACCAATTTTGATATAAATGAAAAACATAGAAATAAATGTTATATTTTTATTTACATTTCAAATGTAAATAAAAGAATAGATTATAGTGTTGCATTTTTATTTACAATTTAGATGTAAATAAAAGCTAGTATTTTAAGGTTACATTTTAGTTGTAGTAAATTACTAGAATTAAAGAGTTGTATTTTTATTGTCATTTTAGAGTCAATAAAAAAAATAGATTTTAACATTGCGTCTTCTTGTCATGGTAGAAAAGAAAAAATAATAGATGTTAAAAGTCATATTTTTATTGACATTTCATATGAAATAAAAGAATTGATTTAAATGTTTAAAATTTTATTGTTACTTTAGATACAATAAAGATAGTAGAATTAAAATCATGTCTTATTTGTCATTTGGATTCAACAAAGGGTGTGAACATTAAGAAAATATATTTTCAATATAATTTGGTTACCATTGGAAATAATTAGTTATTAAAAACATGATTTATTTCAAATCATCGTTTTTATCATGTTAGAAGAATTATGAAAATCATATATATAAAATCTCTAACATGAATATGGACTGTATTTGGTTTGTTGGGATTGTTGAAATAGTTGAAATCGCCAAATTTAAACGAATCGCGTGTTGTAGTTCGCGTTTTGGCAATCGTAACTTCAAACGATTATACTGTAAGATCCGACCGTCGAATTTTCCCAAATCCGGAACCGTTAGGACCATGTTGGGAAGATCTTTCCGATGATATGAATTTTGTTAAAATCCAACGGTTAGATTTTAAGATATGTGTAAATCAAATTTTGGTAAAAACAACGCTAGGGCCGTCCATCGACCCGAAGCGTTGTTTAATTATATTGAGCTATTTTTAAATAAATAAAAATAGCGATAAATTGTTATAAATTAATATTAACGATATTAAATGGTTTAAATGAATATTTGAAAAGACCGAGTTCAACTCATTTCAAATAATTTTACAATGATTTTAAATCAAAGATATCGAAGACGGCGATTGAAGACCGGTGATCTTCACGTCGAAAGGATAACTGCTAATACCTGGCATTGGCTAGCTACCAATAAAGGGTTAAAGTGGTAGTTGTCCAAACGTACTTGTTGACCGTCCGGATACGCGAGCACCTACGTGACTCCGGTTTCGTTTAGACCCAGAACGGACTTGTAAATGGATGTATTCTGACATTGAATTTCATGTCGGGTAATTAAATTGATATCTATTAATATATTTCTGAAGTGGCGGAGAATTTATTCTCTTGCTTAACACCCTTCTTTGAGATGCACGAGCTCGAAGGTTATATATTGGTAGGTATTGATCGCATGGTATGGACTGTCAATGTGACATACCAAGATGCAATTGATCGAGGCTTTGTTGAAAAGCAGAGCCTTGTGGATAATGATCAAAGCATAGCCTATTTAGGCATAGCTTTGTGTATTTTGTTACCTCGCGAGCCTCACACCCCGGTAGAGTCAAAAATGGGATAAGGAAACGCAGGGAGTGCACACGTTTCTTTCTAGCTAGAAGTGGTATTTGGGATTTTACACGGCCCGGCATTTTTACTTATGTGGTTGATGGAATGAGGCACTTCGGATATTTTATTAGTCGCCAATGGCCAATTTATAGGTGCAATAGGATTGGGAAGCGTGTGTTCAGGAATTGCCAATCCACTAAAGTATTTGTGGACCGGCCCTGCAGGATCCAAGGGTTCGCCAGTGTCCGAATCCTGAGACATTGCTAGTGTCTTGAATCAGTTAGGAGATAGTCCCTAGCCTTGACTCATGATGGATACCAACCTCCAATACGACATTACGGTCTTGATTGTAAACCTATATATGGTGACATAGTATATGGTAGTTATGCCGTCTAGGATTGATACATTTACTTTAAAGTATTTTTGGAACATATTATACACTAATAATAATATTAAAAATATTATTTTCTACATATCAAGCATTTTTGATCATTATAAGGTAAAACTCTATCCTCTGTTTGCGTTGCATTGTGTGATGGGACTTGAGTCTTATAATGATTTCATTTTCTAAAAAGCATTGCGTTGTTTTGACTTTAAAAATTTATAAAACTTATGCACTAGCAATCAATGGAGCAAAACACGTTCCGCGTTAGCGGCGTGGTCCAATGATTAGCCATATTATTAGTTTAGTAAGATTTCTCATACCAGTCCCATGACTGACTCATAGTTTGTTTCACTTTGCAAACTTGGGTTCCCCCTTTCCACGGGCAGCCAATTGACAGGTTCCAGGTAGGGATGTTTTCTGCACTAGAGCTTGCTGATGAGGATGTTGGAAGATCTTTTCTTTTTATCTTTTATTTCCTTCTTGAGATATTGAGACAGTATTGGATATTGATGTATTTTGGGAGATTGAGACTTTATTTCTTTCCCTGTTTTTAAACATCTACTTTGCTAAGTGTATGTTGTACTGCATACTCTGATGTTTTATGATGATGTTGTGATGACATTTCCTTTCCGCTGCAACGAATTATATGTTCTGCTATGTAACTGTGATCTGTTATTGTTTTAATTATGTAATACTCCTACGATTATCCATACTTTCGTTCTACGGAAGTTTGGGTCGTC
>JASFAX010002462.1:0-45860 GCA_030737875.1 Allium sativum
CTACCGTTGTTTAATAGCACAGGAAATCTGGAAAACTCTTGATGCGTTGCATGGAAGAAAAGACAATCATAGCTCAAAACCCCCGATTGCCATCTCAGTTTCAGAATTATGCTTGACAGGATTTACAGAAGATGGATCAGATGATGACAGTGATGAAGACTCAACAGAGGATGACCACGGTGAATTTCCTTTTGAAAAGTTAATTCTTCTTTGTGACAAATTAACTAAAGCTGTTGAGAGTCTCAAACTGACAAATAAAAATTTTGAAATCTGAAAATGTTGAGCTGAGCAATAAAAATCATGATTTGGAATTGAAACTTGAAAACGTTAAAAAGATTGAAAACTCGAATTGCAAAAAATGTTTAGATTTGGAAAATAGTTTAGTTCATCTTAATGAAAAATTTCAAAAGCTTGAAAAGGGAATTGTGTTTCTAAAAATAAACGAGATTGAACTAAAAACAAAATAATTTTTGCAAAAGGAGTTGAATAGGTTTAAGAAGGTTAAAAATTTCAAACATGAAATTTTAGAGAAAAAGAGTTTATTGAAAACCGAATCGATTTTAAATGAGCCTGAAATTGAAACGAGAAAATAAAAAATATCAAATGTGATAAATGCAAGACTTTTCAAAAAGAATTGTTAGAAATAAAAGAAAATTTTAAAATCCTTGAAAATGAAAACGTGATTTTGAAAAATAACAAATCTGAAATTACTCGTATCAATCACGATGTGGAAAATGAAATTGAAAAATTCAAGGATTTTGAAAAACTGTAAATTGAAAAGCGTAAATGATTTGAAAGTGAGATTTTTGAGTCCAATGTGAAAATTAAAATGCTTGAAAACGAAAATATGGTTTTGAAACAAAATGACTCTGAAAAGAGAAAGAGACCACTATAAATCATTGAATATGTTGTTAAAAAGCCAATTTTTTTGTTAAGAATAAGAAAGGACTCGGTTTTGATAAATTTGATAAAACTGAAAAATGTGATTTTAAAAATCCTCCAAACTGTTTTGGAAAAACTTATTCAGTTGAAAAGTTAAATTTTAATGATTTTGAAAATCCTACAAATATCTTTGAAAATGTCAAATTGGAATTTTGAATTCTAATAATTTCAAAGGGTTTTTAAATTATAAACGAAATGAAAACTCGTTTAAGAACAATTCAGTTAAATGTGTTTGGATCCCAAAAGATAATAAAATGAATTCGATTAAAATTAAATGAATTTGGGTTCCAAAGGGTACTTTAGGGGATAGTAATGGATTGTTATATAAATGGGTTTGGGTACCAAAACGTGTACACGAAGTTAAGAGTGGTAAAAAAACTTTGTTAGACCACTCGATCCTATAAACATTTAGGTACCGAGGATAGGCTAAGGAACAACTGTGCTTAAGAGAGATAAAATTCAGATTATTCCATATTATTGAATTATTTGGAGTTCCTTAGCCGTAGATTTCTGAGTTGGAGATTCATTGGTTCGCATCGATTATAGTAAGTCAGGTATGATATCAAAACTCGTGTTTTTATTTTATTTATTTTTTATTTTATTCCCTTTTTATTTTTTTTGCTGATTTATATTGATAGGGCCGCAATTTTTTGAACATACCTTGAACACTATAAATTAGAATTTTAAAATTTATGATGTTCTTGTAAGAAATTTCACACATTTTTTGCTGTTTTGTGTTTCCGCTTATTCAATTTGGAAAATATTGAAACAAAATCGAACTGAATGTAGCAGACTACTTGAAAGCCATGATTGACTAGTTATAATTTTTTTTTACTTGGCTTAATTATATTGATTTGGAAATCATTTGGGATTGATTGTTGAATTTCTTGGATTATAAAATTTGATTTTTTCTCTCTCAAGTGATTTCAAATAATTACCTTCAGATTTGATCATTGACTGTTTCTTGTGCTTGTTTAAAAATTCTCTGAAAAATTCACCTGTGATTCTTGCTTTGGAAATGATCTTGTGCTACTCTGATAAGGAAATTGATTTGTTTCGTTTAAGTGTCTTGGTGATTGAACGATGGGTTGGAAAATTAGTGACTGGATTTCTTTAAATTCCATAGGCAATTCGAATTTCATATGCACGTGTTTTAAAATTGTCTAAGAGCAATGAGCATTAAAAATATTAGATAATTTCACATTCTCCTGATTGATTTTTGAAACTGATTTTCAACTTGCATTGATATTTTCAAAACCCCTTATGAATTAATATTTTCAATTTTAAAATTATTTTTGATTATTTATTCAAAAATTGAAATTATTGACCAATTGAACCATTATTTGAAACTCATCAAAATTATTAATTGATTTATGAAATTGTGATGAGTTGTGACTACGGTATAATTCATAACTAGAGGAGATGTCATTTTAAAATCTCATGATGATTGGATAGTGTGACGACCCGAACTTCCCCGGTCTCCGAAGAAAAGAGAAAGAACGGATTGTCTAAGAACACGACAAATCAGAACACAATCAGAAGAACATTTCATTGCTTATTACAACAATTAACATCAGAGTACAAGAATATACAAAGTATGAACAAATAATTACATTTGATAAATGTCAGAGATTTACAAATTACAATGCATCGAAAAATAATACAAAACACAACTGAAAGAGATACACGGATATAGAGCTTACTAAATATCTTTCCAGCTATAAACCAGGATCCTGTGAATATAAATATGCAAAACCAAAACTACTGACTGCCCGTGTGGAAAATAGGGGCATCCAGAGTTTAGGTTAAAATAATAAACTCCAAGTCAGTCATGTGACTGGCGTGAGAAGTAAATTAGTTGTTTAAAAATTTACTTTAAAATGGAGTAAATCAAGGGACCACGCTGTATAACACGGAACGGGTTTCCTTCTAAGAATACCAGTGCATTGAATAAACAGCGCAATGCTTTTTGAAAAAATGGAGCTATTATAAGACCTAGGTCCCATCACACGATGCAACGCAAGCCAGAGGATAGCGTTTTCCCTTATAATAGCCAAATATGCTTGGTACGTTTAAAACAAATCATTGGATACTATTATAAGTGCATAGTGTATAAAACAACTTCAAATATAAATGTATCAATCCTAGAAGGCGTGGGTACCATATATCATGTCGCCAATACTAGGCTCTACAATCAAAATCGAAATGTCACGTATTGAAAATTTGATTTCTGTCATGAGTCGAGGCAAGGGATGTACTCCTCGCTAGCTTTAAGACATTCTAGCAAATGCCCCAGGATCTACCACAGAAAACCCTTGGATCCTCCAAGGCCGTTCCTCTCTTACGTTTGAGGATTGGCAATTCCTGAACACACATTTCCCCGCCCTATAGAGCGCAATTGAGCCAGATGATTCAATATCCATCGGCTCTGTAGTAACCGATATATCCGAGGCACCTTGCAATCCAACAACCACATAGGTAAAAATAATAAATGTCTGGACTCCATACCATGACACCACCCATAGCTAGAAAGAAATGTCATGTCCTCCTTGGGTCCCTTATCCCTTTTTGACTCATACCAAGGTGTGAGGCTCGCAAATTAACGCTATACACAAAGCTATGTTATATTAAAGTCGTGCTTTGATCATCAACCACAAGACTCTGCTTTTCAATAGAAGCCTTGATCATTTGCATCTCAACACGCCACACTGACAATTCACGCCATGCAACTGATGTCTATCGATATATAACCTCTAAGCTCATACGTCTCAGAAAAGGGTGTTAAGCAAGAGAATAAATTCTCCGCCACTAAACAGATATATATTTAATAGAGATCAATCAACACAGAATAAAATCTAATGTCAGACACACATCCATTTAATAGTTCATTCTGGGTCTGAACGAAACCGAAGGCACCTTATTCCTTGTCCTGTGTCCAATACTAGAGAGTGGTCCTCGCATATCCGGTCGATCTCCAAGTACGCCTGGATGATCACCACTTATTACCTTGTCTTGGGTGTACAGCTCAATCAAGACATCCGTAATCATCCAAACGAGGTGAAGACCTCCGGTCTTCAACCATCGTCTTCATCATCGACATATCGTCGAATAAGTTATTCAGAACGGGTATAAACCCGACCTTTCTGAATAACTCGCGTGTATAATAAACAAGTGCTATAAAAACACAACATACACCTCATTCCAATTCTGAATATTCTTTTTATTTAAATATCCATATCCTTTGGGAAAGGTTCCCATTAATTTTATCAAAGATAAATCCTTTACATTTATTCTTTAATATTCCTTTGGATATCCATTCAAACCATATTAAGGTTTTCCAAACTAGTCGGGATTAGCGCACCTTACCGAAGCAATCGTTTGTTTATTTTCCCAGTCCCAACCTATTCATCCCATGTAGCAAAACTGATAATACTCCATATCTAACAACACGGTGTTATCAGTAAATTTAATTACCATTTCCCATTCAAATCTAATTAAAGATTTAACTATCGCCTGGAGCAAAACTGATGATACTCCACTCTCTATCATTTCTCAAATTTGACAATTTCAATTATCACATTCCAATCTAATTAAAGATTCATTAAAACTCTAGTTAGTTTTAATCTTCCCAAAAATCAATATTAATGATTATTTAACTTTGGAAAATCAAACATGCCGCGTCGACATTCTACCCCATACTATTGATTTCTGCTTATATATAACCTGTAAGCTCGTACATCTTAAAGAAGGGTGTTAAGCAAGAGAATAAATTCTCCGCCACCAAACAGATATATATTTAGCAGAGATCAACCATACAGTTCGAAATACAATGTTAGACATGTAATCATGTCTTTAACTGGGTTAAAGAACTAATGTCATTTAAAACACAGTTCACGATAAACCCAAATCACATTCCATTAATTATGGAATCTTCACGGAAAATAGATCAGTATATAAGCGATATCAACTTCCGTATCCGACTAATAATATAAATGGAATAACGACTAAGCCTTTTAAATTCCATATGTATTAACTGTCTTCCTCCACAGAAGCTCACTTCGATTATTACCAAATCGAATTCCATTCAATTCCAATTTAATATATTGAATTGGAAAACTTTACTTTGGAAAGTTTCCATTAAATCTTAATAAAAAGATTTATAAATTCCAAATCACATTTCACTGTAAATCAGATTAAAGAACGAATGTCGTTAAAACACAGTTCACAATAAACCCAATTCACATCCCATTTTATTCCAATTAAATATTAATTAACTGGAAACTCTAATAATCTTAATTAAAAGATTTATTCTTTTTACCAGGGGTTTAAGAATAGTGTTAATGAAGACACCATTCACGGCAAACCCAAAATCCAATTCAATATTAGGTACAAGGCTCTGAATAGAAATTATATCGGCTTATATTCAATATCAAATTCTGAAACCAACAAATATCGTATTGGAAATAACGATATAAAATATATCTTCCAAATTTCCATAACAATATCCGTATAATCACGGAATCCAATGTCGAAGTATTCTGAAGACGATTTCCATTCAAATCCACTCTAATTCATATATTGGAAATTCTGGTTATATTTAAAAACCCATTCTAAATCCAATTTATTTATTCAAAAATAATTGGATTTTAATTCTAGTTAACAACTAGTTCATTTCGATAAAAATATATTATTATCTTTTCAAATACGGAAGTTTTCATACTAATTCTTTCTAAATCATTTATTATGATTTTACTCAAATTATTGATATTTTTAATAATTTTATCAAGGCCTATACAGTTGATTTCCATAAACGGTCATTGAACTGCACTTACAACAACCTTTTCCAAATTTGATTTGGACATAATTCCAAATCCAACCATTAGATTTCAAATCCCTTATATTCATTGGAAAGCTCTTTTCGATACGAACCCAAGGATTCTGGTTTTAGGAGAATCCGACGGCCGGATCTCTCGTAATGTCAATTCGAAATAAATGGTCGAAATTCGCGAACTGCCGCAGCGCGTTTTATTCAGACCATTAAATATATATAATATATTTATATTATATATATTTCGTCGTTTTCCATTTAAAACGTATTTTGTAAATCGTTTTAAATTCGTTTTCAAAACGATTTCAACTTCATATTCAATTTCAAATCAAAATTGAATATTTCATATCATTAATATATAAATGATAATATTTTCAAAACATTAGATTTTGAAATCACTTCCTTTTCGATATTCATTATAAAAATGAATAAAATCGACATAAATATCGTTCACGTCAAAATGGCGTTAATTTAATCAACACGGCTTTATATATTAAAATATTTTCGTGTCCATCACAAATCGAACATTAAAATCCTATTTTGATCCATTACTGAATATTATTTTGAAATATTAGTTATTTTAAAATATTCATTATTCGTCAATCTAAAAAATTCATTAATTTAAAATATTCGTTCTTTCCGAATTGGAATCAGACACAGCTAATTACCATATAATTTGCTTTCTATGGATTTCATACACACATGTACACAACAATAATCAAACATAGTCAACCATCATCCAGAGTGCATTACACAACTGGATAAGTGTTAAACATAAATAATTAACGCTTACAACAGCCTATCAACCCATTGATTGAATTACAACTAAAATTGGGATTAGTGTATGTCTAATATCATCCCAATACCCATGTTGGGTTTTCAAACAACAAACACTGATTATTATTTGTGCAGTTAGGCGATCTGTAAAATATATCATCCCAATCAATATCAGTCAAATGTGTGTACATAAACAAATCATCCGATTTGTAAATGAATATTTATTTTATTTATATACTCATTAAAAATTATATTTTTAACAATAAAATATTTATTTCAACTCATGAATATTTTATACAGTACATTTACAATAAAAACGATATTTTTATTGTTCTAACATTTAGAAAATTTCGGCAGCATAACGACGTGATACTAGAACCGGAATAAGGTCTAGCCTTATCCCACGCCTAATAATGGCTCGCGCCATGTATAAACCAAATTCTAATCAATTCATTCAACCAAACAAAGGTGTCGGGTGCTACTAAGCACCGTCTGCATCCTAGTATATATATTTAACTAGAAAATAAATTAAAGTGAGAATTTCTCACCTTTGGTGTCCACTCCTCCAATTTTATTTCTGAATTTCTGAATAGCTTGGATTAGCCCGAAATTCCAACGCAGCCCTTTTCACATTGTTCATAGTAAAAATCACATTTTTAATATGATGATTATATATTTATAAATTGCATTTTTAATCAATGATATTTATCTTTAAGATCACATTTTTATTTCAATGTCATATATATAAAAATCACCTTTTTATAACGACATTTACATTATAAAGATCACATTTTTAAAATGATGTTTATATAATAAAAATCACATTTTTATATTCATACCATTCATATAAAAATCATATTTTTATACCACTTCTTCGTATATAAAAATCCAATTTTTATATCGTTACTCAAATAATAAAATTATATTTTTATCGCGCCATTCAAATAAATAAAAAATCACATTTTTATTTTTATATTCAAATAATAAAAATTATATTTTTATCTCTTTGCTATATATATAAAAATTAGATTTTTAATTCGCTATTATCATTATAAAAATCAAATTTTTATCTTACCATTTCATTTTTGAAAATCATAACTTTCTATTTTTAAAAATCATAACTTCTTCTAAATAAAAATCAAATCCTTTCACCTGAAAAATATCAAATCTTTATTGCTTTAAAATCAAATCTATATTGTTATAAAAATCAAATCTATAATAAAAATCATATCTTTCTTTAATGAAAAATCTATTCCTTTTATAATGAAAAACCTATTGTAACGACCCGGATTTTTCGAACAATTTATTTCAAATATTTAATATGGTTTTAAATATTTAGTTGATAATATAAATGAATTTTTATATTAGTTATCGATTTAATAATTTATTTCGATTTAATATCGAATATATTAAATTTTTGTAATACGAAATATAATTGAAATCAAAGTTAGAAACTAAATCAAAATGATTCAGGTGATCAATACAAATTTGCATTTGACTAAAAAATGATAATAAAAATAATTTATTATCAAGAAAATGATTAGTTATGAACTTAAATTTTATTATATTAATTTAATATGGTATATACGTTCAATTTAAATTTTAGAATATATACTGTTCAATTCAGAGTAGCGTTATAACATTTAAACGTCAATCGTTATGTTAAAATAGCAGTTCATGAATTCATGTAATGGACCCCGAGATATTTGTAATGGATAAGATCGAAATCAAATCGAAAATCAAATCGATTTCTATTTAAAAAGGATAAAAATCTCTTTATTTCAAATCGCATTAAATAGAAACCAAATCGAAATTAATTACATTGTACCTTAAGCTACCCTACTATTCGTTAACGCTAAAGGACACATCTATATACAATCACGAGAAACCCTCCCTTCTCTCTTTTAATTTCATTTCCCTCAGATTTCATTCTTTAGAAACAAAATAAAAAGCTTCTAAATGAATGACGAACCTTCAAACCTCTTCTGCAGATCAATGCTACTAAATCTCATTCTGAAATCAAATTCATTCAATTCTGTATCATTCGCTTCAGATCGAGAGAAGGACGCAAGGCTCGAGTTGTTCTAAGGGCACGATTGTTTTTGAATGAAACCAAGAGTTATTTCCACCAATTCAAGGAAACATAAAAGAACGCGATTTCAGCGTGGTGTTTATGGAAGAAGCACACGATTGTTAGTGGAGTTGGAGGGCTTCATTCGAACGGCATTTAATGGTGCGCGACGAGTTTCTGGGCAAGGCTTTAAATCAGAAAGCTTTGAAGGTTTGCCGAGGTGATGTTTGAGGTCATTGAGTGGTTCGAAGTTCGAAGTTGGCGATGTTCAATTTTCTCCAGTAAGTTAGGGCTTCTGATTTTCAATGATGGGGTTGGAGTTGAAATCGCTCAACTAAGAGGTGGCGTTGGAATTTGGGTCTGTGGTTTGGATTGGCAACCGAAGGTGGTTAGAGGAGTGTGGTCTGCTGTGTTTTGGATGGTGCGATTTCTGAAAGATTAGTGCAACGCAGTGGAGAAGTGAGATGGGTTTCATTGATTCGGTTAGTATAGGACTGTCGCGATGGTCAGATTGGGTACTTCGAGCTGTGACTTCGAGGTAGCAGAAATGATCGTTGTTGAAGACAATTGTTTGGACGACGATTAGGTGATGGTAATACTGATTGGTTCGGCAAAAGAATTAGTGGTTTCAAATCTATAAATAAGAGGATTATGGTAATTTTATTTTCTAAATTCAAATTGTACAAGGAAATTAGTTTAGATAAAAAGTAAGTTATTTAGCAAGGAATTTTATAAATTGTAAATTAGGAAATAAAAATAAATAGTGTAAATTGAGATTGTTGGTTGTTCAACCAAGAAGTGTAGAATAGTAAAATTAATTTTTTTTATAAGACCTTGTCAAGAAAATTCATTTGCTCATTTTTAAAATTCAGATCTTTGCTTAGTCGAGGATAAATCGAATGGTATCGTTCTTGAGTAGTTCAGAGCCTAAAAAATTCAATGAAAGGAAATTGGAATTGGTGCAAGTGCAAAATAAAAATCACGGTGAGTAAATCTCACTCAATTTATTATTTAGAATTATTTTTAGTCATTAAAAATAATTGATCGTTGCTTGGTTGCATTAAAATATTATTGGGCCTGTTATATATATGTATTAGTTATTTAGGATTGGTGTTTATGGTTATTATATATATTATTGATTGAATAGTTCCCGCAGTATCATTAGCAGATGCCCGCAGTATCATTAGCGGATGACCCTATATGCCCAACGCTATGATAGTGGATGACCTTCTATACCGCGATATCCTGCCTCAAAGTAGGATAGGTGTTATTTATGTTGGCTAACATTTGTGGATGCAGGAAAACAGGTTGGAGGGATTCGACTGGATTCCTCAAAAATATAATTAATTGTTTGTTTTCATATATTATCATATATGATGTGTTAGGAAATCGATGATTGATAATTGGTTGGTTTGGATGTTTAAAATATCACCGAGCCTAAATGGTAATTTATAAAAATACCGTAAATAGGGTTCTGAGATTTAAAAAGGAAAAAAAACTATTTTCTAAAATAGAAATTTAATTTCGAATGGGCTAAAGATATTAACTTGTTTTAAATAAATAAAACAAGTATTTAATTTATAAATGATAAAATAATACAGGAAATTGAAGTAAATTCATAAACGGTGTTTATAAATAAGATGGAATGATTTTCATTGGATAATGCAAAGAATTGAAATGAATTTATAAACAGTGTTTATAAATAAAGTGGAAAAATTATCATTGGATAATTCGAATATTTAAATTCAAATGTGAATTTAAAAATAGAAATGGGGAAATCGTTTTAAAGAAATAAACAATGGAATTTATTCTGATGTTTAGAATATAAATTGAACTAAAATAAATCCGTAAGAATTTATGATTTGAATTCGATTAATTCGAATTTATTTAAATAGAAGAAATTGAATACGAAAATAAATTGGGTGTTATATATATAAGTTATTTTAAATAGAAATTTCCAAAATATGATTTTGGTTTTAAATAGATTTCGAAATAGAACCTGTTTAAATATATAAGACAAGGAAATTTATAAACGATGTTTATAAACATGATGAATTAATTATCAAGAGATAATTTGAAACATTAAATTCAAATATGAATTTAAAAGTATAAATTGAAATCATTTCGAAAAAAAGGAAATGATAGTTTTTATTCCGAAATTCGGAATATAAAAGGGGTTGGGTTTCAAATAGGCATTTGAAAGGAAAGCTTGTTTTAATTTTTAAACAAGGAAAATAATTATAAACAATGTTTATAAAAATAGGGAAATAAATTATCATTGGATAATTTAGAAGATTAAATTCAAGAAAGAATTTAAAAAGTGAAATTTGAAACGTGTTGAAAATAGAATAATTGATTATATTCTGGGATTTAGAATATAAATTTAATTGAGAAAATCCAAAGGAGTTATAATTGGAATTCGATTATACCAAATTTTATAATTTATAAAAGGAATTGGGATTTAAAATAACAAATCGAGTATAAATAAATATATAACTAAGTAAGGAAAAATCAGCGATTTTAGATAATCAGAATTATTGATTTGAATTGGGAAAATTGGTTTGATATATATTTAAAATATATTAGAATAGAGTTGGAATTTATATATAAACGAAGTTTAAAAGTTTATATATATAAATATAATTAAATCGAACTCACCGCAGCGCGGCAGTTCGTAAATTGGAGTTTCGAACTTCAATTGAGTATATGGAACTCAACTTAAGTCGGAATTCTTTGGAACAAGAATCATCAGGACCGGTTGAATAATAGTTTTCTAATGGAAGACAAAAATCTGGATTTTGTCTGATATATTTTGAGTTATGTCAAAATCAAATTTTCAGAAAAGCAGCGCCAAAATCGTTTAAAAACCATAATGGTTTATATAAATAAATATAAGGATTTTGAGTAAATAAAATCTGAATTTCCATTAGAAAAATCCGAATTTGAGTTGTAAAATAAATACGAACTCAAGTTATGTAAATAAAATGATTTTTGAAATAAAAATCAGACTTTTAGTTATTGAATAGAATTGATTAATTTGAAGAATAATTAGTAAATGGAATTTTGAATCGAAATTTGGCGTTGGATAAGTAAATGAGGTTTAAGAATTTATATTCGAAATTGAATATGAAACTCGAGTTGAAAATGCAATTAGATTTTGTTTTAAGTAAATTAAAAACTTATCCAGAAGTGATATGTTCAATTAAAACGATGAAATGGGCAGAAAGGGCTGATTAAAGAATAGCTTAACGAATCGAGTTAAAATGACCAGATTGAGTTGCAATAAATTAGAAATGGACGCATATGTGTTAACAAGTATGGAATGAAGAAAATGAAGTTTATAGATTTAGTGCCCAGCAAAAAGGCACACGTTTAAATTCCATATGAAGTTATATGTGCCGAATCGGCAAGCCATTTGGCTTTTTGATTTTTTTTGAATGGAAATGGCCTAGAGAGGCGAGTTGAGGTTTGAAGTATCGACCGGTACAAAGGAGGTTATGGCGAAATTTTCTGGAAATTTAAGGAGATAGAATATTTATAAGAAAATTGGATAACTAGAAAATCTATATATCGATATATATAGAATCCGGTAAGGAAACAAACTTAAAAATAGAATATTATAAACAAAAGGGAAATCAAAAATCTGGTTATAGAAAGAGAAATATATATACGTTTTAAAAAATGAATAAGTGGTTTTTATGGTGCTGATGATTTAGATAAGTGGTCTTGTTTGTTTTGAAGTTAAAGATGATCCAGTCAAGTTTGAGAGGAAATTATACCCCAACTTAATTGATTTCATTATTAACTGATAAACAGCAAAATTTGGTCCCAAAGAGAGATGTTTAAAGAGTTTAGTTGAATGCAGTGTCTTGGGTTGTTGTAAAGATGTTTTACACAACATTCGTTTTAACCCAAGTAAGTAGAAATTTGGAAATATAATAATAAATATTTCATGGGTATAGAAATAAATGAATGGTCGTGGAAGAGATAAGTAATTGGAATGTTCCCCAATTATAAATAGAAAATATTTTCTAAGTGTAGAAAATAAAAGGAGGCGAAATATGGAAATGTTTTCCAAATAGCGTAAGAGGCCAAGAAGAATATTGAAAATATTGTGTTAACGAATATTTATAAGGAATTGGAGAAGTGTTTTAATTAATGAAATATTAATCAAAAGGGGGCCAGTGATTTGTTTGATAATTTAAATGGATGTTTGTTTTTCTTCGATAGTTAAATAATCGACTATCGAAGTGTTTACCAATATCGTTGTCAATATGGAGAGACCGGATGGATTATTATCCGAGAACTACTCCGTATTGGCAATAGCGTTGCGAATCAGATTATATGGAGATAATCGAAGATGGAGTAAAATGCAAGGACTATTTCTATTAATAGAAATCATGCCTTCGGTTTCGTTCAATCCCAGAACGAACGTATATGGACGAGTGTCTGACAGAGTATTTCCAATGATCGCATATGTTGGTCTGTATAGATATATATATATGGTGGCAGAGAATTTATTCTCTTAGCATAATATCCAGAATATATTTGTGCAAATCAATTAATGATTAACGAATCTGACAATGTGGCATTCAAAGTGATTGTAATATCAATGAATGATAAGAAATCGTAGCCTCAGGCCTCAACAACCGGGAAATGACAAAAATCAGGCAGGCAGCGTGACTATGTGGGTCGCTCCCATTAGGGTGTATAATCACCTATCTAGAGATATTCATTTCATTCTTTAATCTATTCGATGTTGTCCCATTCGGGAAACGGTTGTTGATCCCAAGCATTGGTGATATACATTCGATAAACCCAAGCGAAATGAGTGGTCAGTCATGTGTAGGCCAGGTTGCAAGATGTTCTTGTTGAACCGAGTGTATTCCTCCCTAGAGATACATTATCGGAAGGTGGTTCCATACCTTGTCATGTTGGAAATTCAATCTCCAATAAGCGCCCTACGGTTTTTGATTTTATATTATATATGGAGCGTGAGATGCAAGCGTTCCGCTAGATTGTTATTCATTTGATTTAGACACTATTATAATATCACTGGATTTTTGTATCAAAGTGTTTTGGGTTATAGTAAGGTAAAAACCGTCCATGTTTATGTGTGGGCTGGTCTTACTATTATCCTTTCTTTCGAAAGGATTTTTAAAGTTAAACAAATGATTGGAGTTTACTCACACCAGTCCCATGACTGACCCAGAGTTTTTTTGTTTTTTTTTTGTTTTCCCTAAACTCTTGGGTGCCCAAATTTGTACGGGCAGTCAAGTTGTCGGGATTTTTCAGATTCACTTGGAATAGCTGGAAGTAGGAGGCTTCACCAGTTAGCTATGGACTATCATATTTCCACTGTGTACTATGTTGTATCTGGAAACAGGTGTTTGTAACTGTTTCAAGAATAACTGTTGCGCTCTGAAAATGGTATGTACATACAGTTACTGATTTGTATTTCAAAAGTTATGTTATTTAATATATTTTATTCCTTCTAACTTCTTTCTAATAATGATTCGAACTTCTATGCAATTTTGGTTGGACGTATGGTGTTATTAGTCAACTCAGATAGTACGGATTTACGCGTCGTTACAATTGGTATCAGAGCTTAGGTTGAGCGAGTACCTAGGCTTTGGTGGGGTTGTGCTCATTAGAGATAGGATCAGTAGTGCCCTAGAATGAGTTGAGTGTATATATACGAGAGCATGTATTTGTTATTTGATATAAAAATTTATTTTATATTGTGTTGGCTAGTCTGTTGGGTGGTTTATGAATTCTGGTCGAATTGTGGGACGCCACGAAGTCGATAGGAATTTCTGAACACTTGAACATAGAAATTTGGCACAATATTGTTTTAAAGTGGGTAAATAAAATAACTTTACTCAAAATTCTACTTTTAATAGAAAAGGAATAATTTTCTAAAAATTATTATATTATATGGATGTGCTAGTTGTTATAATTATAATCAGACGAGATTATAAGAATTGGAATAGTTATTTATAACCAAAATAATTTATATATGTATGAAATATACAAAAATGATGAATCAAAATTAAATTCAAACCAGAATTAAGAATTTAAATCCTGGGAAGTTGGAAAATATTTTCTAAAGTATATTAAAATAATAAAGCTTTGCTTTAGAAGGATTTTTGGATAAAAATCATTTTGAATGGATTTTGAAATTGTTAAAGCACTGAACTCACTTCAGTGGCTCGAAAATAATTCTGATGATGACTGTAGCATCACTAGTGTTCGTTTTCGAGTTTCTATTGCTACCTTAGAAAAATATTTGGTGGAAATTTGTTTGAAAGAAAACAAGATGGGTTGAAAATTCAAATGTTTTGAATTTGAAATGGTTATAAATATATGTATATATTTATGTGATTTCAAAAGGATTTGAAATAAAAACCCGGTGATTTGAATTCTGGAATTTAAAAATTAACTTAACCAAGTTAACTGGATTAAAGTAAATGAATTGATTAAAATCAATTTGAATGAAATTTGAATGGAATATGAATTGGATGTGAAGATATTGAATCATTCAAATTAAATGAATGTAAACCTATATGATGTAGATTATGAATGAAAGCAAAAGTTTTGTAGGAATTAAACTTTGTTGAAATATGAAGAGTTAAGTTCAACTAAATGAGTTTTGAAAAATTACCGGGTTTGAAGCAATTTTCTACCTTAGTAATTTCGGGGACGAAATTCTTATAAGGGGGGAAGAATGTAATTACCCGGATTTTTCGAACAATTTATTTCAAATGTTTAATATGGTTTTAAATATTTAGTTGATAATATAAATGAATTTTTATATTAATTATCGATTTAATAATCGATTTTGATTTAATATCGAATATATTGAATTTTTGTAATACGAAATATAATTGAAATCAAAGTTAGAAATTGAATCAAAATGATTCAGGTGATCAATACAAATTTGCATTTGACTAAAATAAAATAATAAAAATAATTCATTATCGAGAAAATGATTAGTTTTGAACTTAAATTTTATAATATTAATTTAATATGGTATATACGTTCAATTTAAATTTCAGAATATATATTGTTCAATTCAGAGTAGCGTTATAACACTTACACGTCAGTAGTTATGTTAAAATAGCGGCTCTGTATTCATGTAATGGACCCCGAGATATTTGTAATGGTTAAGATCGAAATCAAATCGAAAATCAAATCAATATCTATTTAAAAAGGATAAAAATCTCTTTATTTCAAATCGCATTAAATAGAAATCAAAACGAAATTAATTACATTGTACCTTATGCTACCCTACTGTTCCTTAACGCTGAAGTATACATCTGTATAAAACGCGAGAAACACTCCCTTCTCTCTTTTAATTTCATTTCCCTCAGATTTTATTCTTCAAAAACAAAATAAAAAGTTTCGAAATGAATGCCGAACCTTCAAACCACTTCTGCAAATCAATACTACTAAATCTCATTCTAAAATTAAATTCATTCAATTCAGTATCATTCACTTCAGATCGAGAGAAGGAGGCAAGGCTCGAGTTGTTCCCAGGGCACGATTGTTTTGAACGAAACCAAGAGTTATTGCCACCAATTCAAGGAAACATAAAAGAACGCGAGTTCAGCGTGGTGTTTATGGAAGAAGCGCGCGATTGTTAGTGGAGTTGGAGGGCTTCGTTCGAACGGGATTTGATGGTGCGTGACTAGTTTTTGGGCAAGGCTTTGAATCAGAAAGCTTCGAGGGTTTGCCGAGGTGATGTTTGGGGTCATTGAGTGGATCGAAGGTCAAAGTTGGCGATGTTCGATTTTCTCCAATAAGTTAGGGCTTCCGATTTTCAATGATGGGGTAGGAGTTGAAATCGCTCAACTGAGAGGTGGCGTTCGAATTTGGGTATGTGTTTTGGGTTGGCAATCGAAGGTGGTTAGAAGAGTGTGGTCTGCTGTGTTTTGGATGGAGCGATTTCTGAAAGATTGGTGCAACGCAGTGGAGAAGTGAGATGGGTTTCATTGATTCGGTTAGTATAGGACTGTCGCGATGGTCAGATTGGGTAGTTTGAGCCGTGACTTTGAGGTAGCAGAAATGGTCGTTGTTGAAGACAATTGTTTGGACGACGATTAGGTGATGGTAATACTGATTGGTTCGGCAGAAGAATTTGTAATTTCAGATCTATGAATAAGAGGATTAAGGTAATTTTATTTTCTAAATTCAAATTGTACAAGGAAATTATTTTATATAAAAAGTAAGTTATTTAGCAAGGCATTTTATAAATTGTAAATTAGGAAATAAAAATAAATAGTGTAAATTGAGATTGTTAGTTGTTCAACCAGGAAGTGTAGAATAGTAAAATTAATTTTTTTATAAGACCTTGTCAAGAAAATTCATTTGCTCATTTTTAAAATTCGGATCTTTGCTTAGGCGAGGATAAATCGAATGGTATCGTTCTTGAGGAGTTTAGAATATAAACTGAATTGAGAAAATCCAAATGAGTTATAATTGGAATTCGGTTATACCGAATTTTATAATTTATTTATAAAAGGAATTGGGATTTAAAATAACAAATCGAGTATAAATAAATGTATAATTGAGTAAGGAAAAATCAGCGATTTTAGATAATCAGAATTATAGAGTTGAATTAGGAAATTTGGTTTAATATATATTAAAAATATGTTGGAATAGAGTTGGAATTTATATATAAGCAAAGTTTAAAAGTTTATTTATATAAATATAATTAAAACGAACTTGCCGCAGCGTGGCAGTTCGTAAATTGGAGTTTCGAACTTCAATTGAGTATATGGAACTCAACTTATGTCGGAATTCTTTGGAACAAGAATCGTCAGGACCGGTTGAATGATAGTTTTCTAATGGAAGAGAAAAATCTAGATTTCGTCTGATAGATTTTGAGTTATGTCAAAATCAAATTTTCAGAAAAGCAGCGCCAAAATCGTTTAAAAACCATAATGGTTTATATAAATAAATATAAGGATTTCAAGTAAATAAAATTTGTATTTCCATTAGAAAAATCCGGATTTGAGTTGTAAAATAAATACGAACTCAAGTTGTGTAAATAAAATGATTTTTGAAACAAAAATCAGATTTTTAATTATTAAATAGAATTGATTAATTTGAAGAATAATTAGTAAATGGAATTTTGAATCGAAATTGGGCGTTGGATAAGTAAACGAGGTTTAAGAATTTATATTTGAAATTGAATATGAAACTCGAGTTGAAAATGGAATTAGATTTTGTTTTAAGTAAATTAAAAACATATCCGGAAGTGATATCTTTAATTAAAAAGATGAAATGGGCAAAAGAGCTGATTAAAGAATAGTTTAAAGAATCGAGTTAAAATGACCAGACTGAGTTGCAATAAATTAGAAATGGACGCATATGTGTTAAAAGGTATGGAATGAAGAGAATGAAGTTTATAGATTTAGTGCCCAACAAAAAGGTACACGTTTAAATTCCATATGAGGTTTTTTGAGCCAAATCGGCAAGCCACTTGGCTTTTTTATTTTATTTTTGAATGGAAAGGGCCTAGAGAGGCGAGTTGAGGTTTGAACTATCGACCGGTACAAAGGAGGTTATGGCGAAATTTTCTGGAAATTTAGGGAGTTAGAATATTTTTAAGAAAATTGGATAACTAGAAAATCTATATATCAATATATATAGAATCCGGTAAGGAAACGAACTTAAAAATAGAATATTATAAACAAAAGGGAAATCAAAAATCTGGAAATAGAAAGAGAAATATATATATATATACACGTTAAAAAAATGAATAAGTGGTTTTTATGGTGTTGATGATTTAGATAAGTGGTTTTGTTTGTTTTGAAGTTAAAGATGTTATTCAGTCAAGGTCTGAGAGGAAATTATACCCCAACTTGATTGATTTCGTTATTAACTGATAAACAACAAGATTCAGTCCCAAAGAAAGATGTTTAAAGAGTTTAGTTGAATGCAGTGTTTTGGGTTGTTGTAACAATGTTTTACACAACATTCGTTTTAACCCAAGTAAGTGGAAATTTGGAAATATAATAATGAATATTTCCTGGGAATAGAAATAAATGAATGGTCGTGGAAGGAATAACTAATTGGAATGTTCTCCAATTATAAATAGAAAATATTTTCTAAGTGTAGAAAATAAAAGAAGGCGAGATATGGAAATGTTTTCCAAATAGCGTAAGAGGCCAAGAAGAATACTGAAAACATTGTGTTAACGAATACTGATAAGGAAATGGAGAAGTGTTTTAATTAATGAAATATTAATCAAAAGGGGCCCAGTGATTTGTTTGATGCTTTGAATGGATGTTTGTTTTTCTTCGATAGTTAAATAACCGACTATCGAAGTGTTTTCCAATATCGTTGTCAATATGGAGAGGCTGGATGGATTATTATCCGAGAACCACTTTGTATTGGCAGTAGCGTTGCGAATCAGATTATATGAAGATAATCGAAGACGGAGTAAAGTGCAAGGACTTTTCTATTAATAGAAATTGTGCCTTCGGTTTCGTTCAATCCCAGAACGAACGTATATGGACGAGTGTCTGACAGAGTATTTCCAATGATCGCATATGTTGGTCTGTATAGATATATATGGTGGCGGAGAATTTATTCTCTTAGCATAATATCCAAAATATATTTGTGCAAATCAATTAATGATTAATGGATCTAACAACGTGACATTCAAAGTGATTGTGCTATCAATGAATGATAAGAAATCGTAGCCTCAGGCCTCAACAACCGGGAAATGACAAAAATCGGGCAGGCATCATCACTATGTGGGTCGCTCCCATTAGGGTGTATGATAACCTATCTAGAGATATTCGTTTCATTCTTTAATCTACTCGATGTTGTCTCATTCGAGAAACGGTTGTTGATCCCAACCGTTGGTGATATACATTCGTTTAACTCAAGCGAAATGAGTGGTCGGTCATGTGTGGACCGGGTTGCAAGATGTTCTTGTCGAACCCAATGTATTCCTCTCTAGAGATACACTATTGGAAGGTGGTTCCATACCTTGTCATGTTGGAAATCCAATCTCCAATAAGCGCCCTGCGGTTTTTTATTTTATATTATATATAGTGAGATGCAAGCGTTCCGCTAGATTGTTATTTATTTGATTTAGACACTATTATAATATCATTGGATTTTGTATCAAAGTGTTTTGGGTTATAGTAAGGTAAAAACTGTCCATGTTTATGTGTGGGCTGGTCTTACTATTATCCTTGTTAAACAAATGATTGGAGTTTACTCACACCAGTCCCATGACTGACCCAGAGTTTATTTTGTTTTTTTGTTTTCCTTAAACTCTTGGGTGCCCAAATTTGTACGGGCAGTCAAGTAGTCGGGATTTTTCAGATTCACTTGGAAGAGCTGGAAGCAGGAGGCTTCACCAGTTAGCTATAGACTATCATATTTCCGTTGTTTACTATGTTGTATCTGGAAACAGGTGTTTATAACTGTTCCAGGAATAACTGTTGTGCTCTGATAATGGTATGTACATATTGTTACTGATTTGTATTTCAAAAGTTATGTTATTTAATATATTTTATTCGTTCCGCTGTTTTTCTTCTATTCTAACTTTTCATTCTTCCT
Source organism: Allium sativum (assembly GCA_030737875.1). Lineage (NCBI taxonomy): Eukaryota > Viridiplantae > Streptophyta > Magnoliopsida > Asparagales > Amaryllidaceae > Allium > Allium sativum. The sequence goes on from JASFAX010002462.1 coordinate 20,202, forward strand.
ATTTCTCACCCTCTAACTTCTTTCTTATAATGATTCGTATTTCTGTGCAATTTGGGTTGGACGTGTGGTGTTATTAGTCAACTCAGATAGTACGAATTTGCGGGCCGTTACACCTATTCTTTTTATAACGAAAAATCTATTTTATTGACATAAAAATCCTACTTTTATTAACCTAAAAATCATGTTTTTATTAACCTAAAAATCCTATAAAAAATAAATCTATTTACTATATAAAATAAAATGCTTACCTATTTCCAACGCGGGAGGGGGTCTGACGTGGTGTTGTGGTGGTGCGGGGTAGTCGAAAGGAGGTGCAGGCAGTGGTGGGGGCGGATTAGGGTTGGAGGTTGGTGGCGGTTTAGGGTTTGCGGAGGGGAGTTTGGGTGATGAAAGGTGGAAGGGGAGAGGAGGGGGAGGCACGGCTCTCGTCTGAGCGGTAGCGGTGGGTGGGGACAGGCAGTGGAGCGTCGATCGATTTGGGGGGCGACGGGTTTAGGAGTCTGCGGTTTTTTTTAATTCTTTCTTTAATTTCTGAGCGTGGGGAGAGAGAGTGAGGTAGGGTTGACCAAGCATAGGAATATATATTTAATTATTTTATTTATCCAAAAAGTAACTTTTTAATACGAACTCCAAATGAGACCTAACGACTGTCGCCCCAAGCTAATTACCCCTATTCCGAACACAATGGGATATGTTTCATACCCCAATTCGGCTGTTACGATAAGATTTCGCTATATTTAAAATATAAATCATTATATTTTAAATTCAAACACACATTTTAATTTACTAGGGCCACATACTGACTCCAAAATTTCCAGAAAAATAAATCTAGCTATGTTTTGACGATATGGTCCTAACAAAACTAATTTCATAGAATTTGGAGATTGTTTGAAAAACGGTCATTTTTCAGTCGATTAAATTCAAACTAAACTGACCGAACACGTTTAAGTTCACCATGCTGACATATTGATTCCAAAAATTATGAAAATCGGAACCTAGCAAAAATTTGACATTCCGGATCCAACAAAAGTGGTCTCATCGAAAACAGAGGTTGTTTGCCAAATATTTATTTTTAAGGGCTATATATTATATAAAATTCCATAGCCACCATTCTGAATTTTCAACTGAACATAACTTTTTATTCCCATAGTGAAATCTGGATTTTCACATTCGTTGGAAAGATATTTTCAAACAGATTCAAATATTTCTGGTTTTACTAAAATCAGGTTTATTTTGAACCCTGTAAATTCAATTGATATTTGAAATCGAATTTTCAAACTACCGCGGCATTTCCAATTCCTTTTATAAATAAAATAAATATTTATATTCTAACTTCAATGAAAATAAATATATACATTCTAATTCTATTCAAAATAAATTTCTAGTCATTATTATTTAAAATAAATCATTTTAAATATTCAAAATTCATTAAAATTGCCAAAATAAATTTTTTTAATTGGTTCTGATTTTCCGGGTTGTTACAGACAGATTTTATAATATCTTTGAATTAGAGCTTATTTCATGACCATCTTCTATGTCTATCATATTTCTGTCATTCATCATGGTTTTATTTAATTTGGAGAGTTCAAATTAATTTTGAAAAAAATATCTTGGAAATAAAAATAAAGAAAAAGAAATATATATATATGTATACATATAATTTCTCCTTGGTATTCACTCCCAATTAAAAGTCCTCGCGGTTATGCGTAGGTGAATTACCTTAATAGTTGTGTGCTTCCATTCTCACTTAAAAGACATTTGGGTTGTGCATGGGTGGAACTCATTAGAGAGGATAAAGTTAAGTTGCTACTAACCCCATTTAAAAGACCTTTGGGCTATGCGTGGTTAGCAAGTGCTTAACACATTTTGAGCTTATTTAAAATCTTTGGAACTCGTATTCAAATATTCAATTTTATTGAGCTCTCCTCATTCTTTAAAATCCATCATAAATCCATACATTCTGAAAGTGAAATTTGCTTCTGATTTAAAGATTATTATGATTTTTGTTTGATTAAATGGGTTTTACAATATATATTCTCTTTCTTAATCTGAACTTATACTTCTAGTCTATATTCATCACTGTTTCAGTTTCTATTATCCTTTTGATGATAACTAAAGGGGGAGAATGGTCAAGATTTTAATTGATGAGTACTTAATTCAAGAATATTTAAAGATTGGAAATCAATTATCCAGAGGGAGAATGGTCAATTGAACTTCATTACTCATAATTTCCACATATATAGAGGGAGTTTAGGTTTGGGGAGCAAACAAATAGGGGGAGTAATATATTTCACGTTCAAACAGATTTAACACATTCAAAATCTTGTATATGTTTGTCATCATCAAAAGGGGGAGATTGTTGGGTACAACAATATGTTGTATGATTTTTGTTTGATGAAAACAAACATATAATATTATTTAAATGTGTTTGTAACTGTACTGTTTTATATTTCAATTCATAGAAATAATTATTTATTAAATAATATACTATTATGCACAGTTCACAGTATATTTATTCAATTAAATATTTTATTTCAAAATCTGAAATAGTACAACATTATAACTCCACAATTGTATATTCACAGTTACAAATTTTTTACATGGAATTGTACTAATTGAATTAATTTGAATATAATAGACAAATTGATTTGAACACAATAAAACAATATTTTATTTCAGTCAAAATTGTTTATTACAAATATTAGTACAATCTTCTCATGTAGCACATTTGTTCCTCACTACATATCACTTGATCACTAAGTTATATACGAACACAGTTACACATTCACTAACACTGACACACTGAATCTTCACGTGCTCCAGATCCAGTTCAGCTATCAGTCACCATCTGCTTACCTATCACATGAAACACACACATAGTGCACTGCAATAAAAATAAATCTGAAGTGCATACAAATATAAGTTTATTTTTAAATTTTATTTGCCTCAGATTTTTGGTGTGTTTCTCATCATTTTTTCTGACTTGGTCTGAGATACAAAGACAAAAAAATTATTCTAAATGGCTGCATGTACACACGTGTATAAATATACACACGTGCACTGCCTCGCCAATCAAAATGCAGTATAGCAATTGAGGAGCAGCCACGTTGGATCAACTCGACTCAATGCACAATCTCGAGCCGACAGAATGAAAATGGACACAACATGAAAATGACACATGGTACATATGCAAGCAAATGTACAAAAGATTAAAAAAAAGCATTTCAAACAAGGTTTAACCCAAAAAGGAAAGCATGTCTGCAAACAAGTTCAAAGCAGCATGGTTGGGCTATAGGATGTCAAAGCAACATGTTTCAGCAAAGCAGTGTTTCAAATGCATTAATAAAGTGTCAAGACAGCTTGTAGTTATATATGGATAAGCAATTGTGCAACTCCAACATGATCAAGCAGTTAGATGAAAACTCACAAGAAAGATCAAGATGGTCAAACAACGAATACATGGAGCTGATGCAAGTTAATATTTTTTTTCAGTTTAGCTAAGTCAAGATGCAGAGGACAGCAGAACAGTCTACACAAGCAAATTTGTGAAACATGTCAACACAGGTGCATGGTGAGGCAAGTGCACACTACATGTAAGCATGGCATAACAATCGAGGATGAAGTACACAACAATAAAACATCAAAGATGATAAATGGTTCAAGTAGTTGAGAAGGCTCATTTACAAGTGCAATATTGCATGGTTCTATTATGCAAATGATGTTCAACAGTATGGTGTAAGAGAATATAGTTCATGGCCACAAAGTTTACAATGTAAATGCAAAAACAGGTGACACAAGTCCAAAGTATACAATATACGAGCTCTAGGTGATGCAACAGTTCCAAAGTGAAAACCAGTTCAAGTGTTTGGCAAACCAAATATAGTATCTGTTTAAGGGATTTTCAAGTTACCAAAAGTGGTCAAGGATGGAATATGTTCTAGTATCAGTTTGTATTTCAGAAAATCACAATTGGATTTCAGAAAAATATGGACTCAAGTTAAAATAACAATGGAAGACACATATAAAAAGGATGAGTATCAATTCTTATTTTTAGGAAGACAAAATCAAGTGCATCAGTATTTTTTATATACCAGAAATCACGCAATATATACTAAGGAAGCAATTCAAAGTCGAGCCCCAAAATTCACGTATATATTAAAGTTTCAGAAGTTAACACAACATTTAAAATTGAAGAAATCTCCAGAAGTTCAAGAACAATTCAAAGTTGAGCCCCAAAAATTTCGTATATATCAGACCAAATCATGATATGAAATCAGAGCATATATCTCGGATTTAAAATCCTATTTAAACACCAATCATCACTAGCATTCATTCATCCAAGTTCAAATAAAATCAAAGTAAAATTCGAATTAAAATTCATACCAGAAAAAGGAGAAAACTTGGATCCAAAATCAGCGTTCATCAGCTCAATCAGAGAAGAGGAAGGCCACTGGAAATTCGAGATCATCATAAGAGAAGAGCGGTAGTCTAATTTGAGGATTAGAAACTATAACCAACTGCCAGCCCCCATTTTTTTCTCCAGAGAAGCTAAAGAAAACGGGAAAAAATGAAAGAGGAAGCAGCAAATAAAAAATGGTCGGCCATGTTTTACTAAGGGCTAAAGGAGTTTTTTTAATCATTTAAATAATCTAGGGTTTTGATTTAATTAAGTGGTCTTGTTTTAATTTTGTTTTTAGATTTTAAGTTTGTAATCGAGCTTATAGTTTTCTAGTTTGTCTTTAAAACTAGGGAGACGAATTATGGGGTTTGTAATTCGAGAAAATCTAATTTTGGGGATAGAAATCAGTGTGGAGTTTTGAGCGTAGGATTAGTGCAACTAGAGCGAGATTATGGGGCCTTTTTGTGTAGCTCCTAGTAGAAACCGAGGATAAGTTTTGAGCGTAGGGTTTGGACAAAGAGGCTAGGAATTGTCGCAAGTTTACGAGTGTTGTAAGCATTGTAATTGTTGACTAAACCTAGTAGAAACCTTGGTGAATGCAGCAGTAGGCAGGGTTTTGCCGAAGCTGGGTATATCCGCGTGTTATTTATTTTCCGCATTTACTCTGATTATTATATGTGTTGTTATTATTTAATTACTTAGCAAAAATCTTTGGTAAACCCTATTCACCCCCTCTAGGGTTAATTTAGATCCTAAAAGTGGTATAAAAGCAGGTATTTTTTATGTAAAATAACTCTAAAGTCATGGATTTCCCTAACGATGAGTTTTCTAGTTGTCAATCTAGCGAGAATTTTTCCAGTATAACCCCAACTATTTTTGATGGAACAGATTTTTTAAATTGGAAATTAAAAATGGACATTTATTTAAAATCTGTTAATATTAGATGTTGGGATATTACTAAAAATGGATATGATATGGTGGCTAAGAATGGCGTTATAATTAATTCTTGTGCTACTCACATTTTAAATTCTTATATTTATGATGATCAATATAGTTATATCTCCCATTGTTTAACTGCACAGGAAATCTGAACTCTCGGCACGTTGCATGGAAGAAAAGACAACAATAGCTCAAAATCCCCGATTGCCAACTTAGTTTCAGAATTATGCTTGACAGGATTTACAGAAGAAGGATTAGATGATGACGATGATAAAGACTCAACAGACGACGACGGTGAATTTCCTTTTGAAAAGTTAATTCTTCTTTGTGATAAATTAACTAAAACTGTTGCGAGTCTCAAACCGACAAATAAAATTTAAAACCTGGAAATGTTGAGTTGAGCAATAAAAATCATGATTCGTAATTAAAACTTGAAAACGGTAAAAAGATTGAAAACTCGAATTGCAAAAAATGTTTAGATTTGGAAAATGATTTAGTTCATCTTAATGAAAAATTTCAAAAGCTTGGAAAGGGAATTGTGTTTCTAAAAATAAACAAGGTTGAACTAAAATAAGAAATGATTTTTTGCAAAAGGAGTGAATAGGTTTAAGAAGGTTAAAAATTCCAAACATGACATTTTAGAGAAAAGAATTTATTTAAAACCAAATCGAATTTAAATGAGCTTGAAATTGAAACCGAGAAAATCAAAATCTCAAATGTGATAAATGCACGACTTTTCAAAAAGAATTGTTTGAAATAATAGAAAATTTTAAAATCCTTGAAAACAAAAACGTGATTTTGAAAAATAACAAATCTGAAATTACTCATATGAATCACGATTTGGAAAAAGAAATTGAAAAATTCAAGGATTTTGAAAAACTTGATATTGAAAAGCGTAAACGATTTGAAAGTGCGATTTTTGAGTTCAATTCGAAAATTAAAATGCTTGAAAACGGAAATATGGTTTTGAAACAAAATGATTTTGAAAAGAGAAAAATCGTTGTCCGATTTTAATGAAAGAAAATAGTGATCTTAAATCTTAAATTCAATGACTTGAATCAATATTGTCTAAATTCTCTAAAGGAGAAAAATCGTTGAATATGTTGTTAAAAAACCAATTTTTTGTTAAGAATAAGAAAGGACTCGGTTTTGATAAATTTGATAAAATTGAAAAATGTGATTTTAAAAATCCTTTAAACTGTTTTGGAAAAACTGATTCGGTAGAAAAGTTAAATTTTAATGATTTTGAAAATCCTACAAATATCTTTGAAAAAGGTCAAATTGGAATTTTGAATTCTAATAATTTCAAAGGGTTTCTAAATCGTAAACGAAATGAAAACTTGTTTAAGAACAATTCAGTTAAACGTGTTTGGATCCTAAAAGATAACGAAATGAATTCAATTAAAATTAAATGATATTGGGTTCGAAAGGTACTTTAATGGATAGTAATGGACTGTTATATAAAGGGGTTTAGGTACCAAAATGTGTAAACGAAGCCCAGCAATGATTTGGATTCTTCTTTCTAGTATAAGTAATAGATTACTGTTGTACAAATTTATTCTATTAATTCTCTGTTTGGGTTAATAATTGCTGCAATACCGAAGTGATGAATATGAAAATAATTATGCATATGTTCTTTAGATTGCTATTCAATAATAAATTGGACATGTTGAAAAAGTGGATTACAGTGAAATCGAGAATAATGGAAAAAGAATGGGTATGCTAATTTTATATGGAAAATTTACAGTAATTGGTAATGGTATATGAAAAACAGGAATTAACATCTAATTCAGAAAATAAAAAGGAGAAAATAGAATTGGACTGAGTTAGATGGATTTGGGAAAAATGGATAAATTTCCGTAATGGTAAAATTATTGGGGACCTAGTTGCAAGAAAAGAAGGGAAAAATGGATTAGTGTGAAATAAGGGTTCTTTTTTCGTGTTGCACACTAATCAAATAAAATATATATGTATGTCTACAATGAAAATAAAAGAAATAACTTGCAACTATGAATCTTAATTGATGTACGTTATGGAAATGGATCGTCATATCTTTCCGCTAACTAAGATAATGAAGTGTGAGAAACATTTTCTTGAAATAATAAGAATGTACAAAACAGTGAATAAAGAAAGGTTACAAAGGTAAACATTAATTTAGTATCGAGGAACAAAAGAAAAATGTGACGAGCATGGAATATAACCTATTATAATTAATTATTTTAATGAGAATGAAATATAATAGGTAGGCTTGTTATAGTAACAAGTGAAATTATAACATAGGTTATAATTATTAAGTAAAAGAGAACTTATTAATAAATCTTAGTTAAGGGAACTAAGTTAATAAAAAAACTCAGAACAATGATTGTGATAACAATGTAAGACAAGGTTATGTTTAAATAAGAAAGAATAAAGTTGGTTTATTATTAGTAGACTTATAATGGGAAATATTAAGTCTAATAATTGTAATAAATAATAAGCGGAAGACCAGTCCAGCGGTATAGGCTGATTAAAGATAGTTAGCAACCAATTGTGAGCTAATGAATTGAGTAAACTTGAATAAAATGTGAATATGTGGATAACCAAGTTAATTATGAATGTGATGAGATAAATTAAGCGCATGATTAAAAGATTAGACGTATGATCTAATAATGCGATGACACGATGCGCTAGAACTAGTCCATACGTAGGGAGGTAAACAACCCAACGGGGTAGATCATCGCGATGTCTGGAGACACGAGAGGAGCATGTCCAAATGATTATTCTATGGGACTGGAAGGGAGGCAGGTGACTTCTACGGAATGTGGTAGGGTACTCTGTGATGGTTCTTTGTGGTAGGATTTGGGTTGTACCCATAGTGGTGTGGTCTGTACGGTACCATTTAGTGAGTATACCTTGACAACAATTATGGTGTGGCAGTCAGAAGGCTATGGCGGATGATGTTGGGTGATTCGACGATTTTCCCCACTCGTGGGGGAGGTTGGTCATGAATAAATTAAGGATAGTAATCGTCGGATACCTGTCATCGATAATCAGTGGGATGCAGAAAGACTAAGAGCTAAACCAACAGACAACGTACTTTCACTATTGAGGCATTGGTGAAAGACAAGCCAAATTGGATGCTAGTTTGGTTGTTATGGGCACATCATTAGCTCTTGGTGTAGTCTTTCATTAGTTGAGGGGGAGCCAAGGTGGAGCCATAGCCACCATGGAAAGAAAGACCATATGTGAATACATTTATTGTATGCCTAAAGAAGCTTTTCTTTACATATGTTGAAAGCTCCCGACCAAGTTTCGTGCATTGGATGTAGCCCTATTACGAGACTCGGGTTATAATAGGCAGTACGTTTGTGTACGGGTCTAGATACACCCATTGGGTGGTATATTGTAGACATTTGGCATTACTCCATGGTAAGACATGATCCGACGGTGGAGTTCGGATACGAGGATCCGTATGCTTACGTGGCATGGCGATGGTGGTTCAATGCGATTATGTGGCGTAATTATATAGATTTTCATATGAGTTTTGGCGTAGAGTGGATGTTGTATACGCTTCTGTGACGTGACGGTGGAGACCATAGGAGGAGAGTACTGTGGGGAGTAACTTGAGATGGTTGGCATAACTACATATGTGCTATATTAGGTTTAATTTACTAGGGAGTAGATGGGTACGACGTGAGTGTAGAGCCTTGAGTGCTTTTAACCTAAATAACCTAATAATTAAGAAAATGTAACTAAACGATATATGTAGGGTTATTTCAGAAATTTATCCTTTCACCAGAACTTTCTGTTCTGACCCCCTCCTCATTGCATAATCACATGTCAGATTTTTGGCAGAGATTTGATAGCTTTTGGACACTTGTTAGGCAGTGTTATTCTTTCGATAAAGCTATATTTGATTATTATATTTTATAAATTCCGTTGTGAGATGTTTTATAGATCTCTGATATATTATTTATCTGTGCCTTTCCTGCAGGATACCAAACAAGCCAGCTCGAGCATCGACAGATTGAGATTTTTGTGAAAAATCTGGTCTATCGAATTTCCGAGTTGTTACAACCACAGAATCAGTTTCTTTGAAAATTCCATCCCTAATTCTCTTATTAAGGCTTTGATCCAAATGATTTCAGCTATTACAGAAGCTATAGCCCTATACTCCACCTCGTTGCTCGATCTGGATATGGTCGATTTCTTCTTCGTGCACCAGGAGATCGCATTTGGCCCCATGTAAAGACAATACTCAGAGGTTGTCCTTCGATCATTTGGGTCATTAGCCTAGTCAGCATCATTGTAAGTATGTAGGTTAATGTCGTTACTTGCCTTTATTATTAAGCCATAGTCTCCAGATGCTTGCTTTAAGCCATATATAGCTTTATGTAGCTTGCATACATACTCTTCTTTGTCTTTATTGATGTAACCCTTGGATTAATGCATATATACTTCTTCACATAATTCTCCATTTAGGAATGCATTACATACATCTAATTGCCTTATGTTCCATCCTCTATGTATTGTTATGGTTAGTATAATCCTGAAGGTTGTGGGTTTTTCCACTGGTGAGAATGTCTCATTAAAATTGAATCCATACTATTGTTAGTATCCGTTTGCCACTAGCCTGGCCTTGTACTTTGATATGTTCCTCTCAGCATCTCTTTTTATCTTGTATTTCCATTGCATCCTACGATGTTCTTATGTTTGGGTGGTGTAACTAGGCTCAATGTCCTGTTCTTAATTAAGGCATCATGTTCTTCACTTATTTGCATTACTCTATTTCTTGTGCTTGTTGCTTGCTCATATGTTACTGGCTCAGTAGTAGGACTGATGTTATTCACGGATGCATTGTAAATTTTGGGTTTGAAGATGCCACTTTTTGCCCTAGTAGTCATGTGATGTCTTGTTTAGGGTTGGTTTTGAGGCTGGTTTACATCATGCTCATCATTAATGTCATCTGATGTTGTATTTACATTGTTTTGGTCTGTTGCTTTCATTCCCTTTGTCATTGTATTGAGGTTGGTCATCTTGATTCATTTGTTCACTTGAGTTATATCCAGATCTGGTGTTGGAAATATTTGGAGTGTCCAACGCTTGATGTGATTGAACATCTGCTCCTGATTGCATAGTCCATTCTGACAGAGTAAGTATAGTCCACATTGTTATTTTTGAGTCATAATGTTTCTGCTTGCTTTTGTTTACCTTTTCTGAAAAAGAAAAAACATTCTCATTGAAAACATATATGGATACGATTACTTTAACTTTATTGTCTATGCACTTGTAACCTTTTTGATTATTTGCATAACCCAAAATGGTACACGGGCTGGATCTTAAGGATGGTTTATAACTTTATAGGGTCTTAGATATGGAAAACACAGGCAATCAAATGTTCTCAGGGTGTTATAATTCAGTTTAATCCCAAATACGTTCTCATAAGGACATTTAAGTTTTAAAATTTTAGTTGGCATCTTATTTATCAAATAAATAGCTGTGGCAAATGCCTTATTCCAGTATTTCATAGGAAAGAATGCTATAGATAGTTCCTTTCCACAATCCCATTTTGTTCAGATGTGTAAGGGCAGGTGGTTATATGAGTGATTCCCTTTTTGTTTAAATAATTTCTAAGGGGTAGGAATTCACGACACCCATCTATTTGTATGGTTTTAATGTTGCAATTTAGTTGTCTTTTTATGAAAGCAATGAACTACATCATTTCCTCATGTGTTTCTGACTTGGTTTTAAGAAAAAATATCCAAGTATATCTAGTGCAAGCATCAACAAGTGAGAGATAATACTTGTGCCCTTTCCTTTAATTTAGTGGTGTTGGGCCCCATAAATCTGCTATAACTAGTTCAAGAGGCATAAAGTAAACCGTATCAAATCTACTAAAAGGCAGTTTATGGCTCTTTCCAAGTTGAAAGTGGGTACAATGCTAGAAACAAGTGAATTCCTGAAAGAAATATTATTGTCTCTTAATATTTTCTTTACAATGTCGAAGTTGGGGTGGCTCGGTTTACATTGCCAAATGTCTAGGTCATTTTTACTGCCATTACTGCTACTGTCAGATTTATAGTTGCTGCTACTATTACTGAAATGTGAATTAATATTGTAGCACCATGTGTCTTTATCATTCCCAAATCTTGACTGGATGTTGCTGAATTTGTATAATCCCTTATCTGAACTACCGTGTAATAATATGTCCTTATTCAACAAGTCTCGAACTAAGCAATATTTAGGGTGGAACTCAAAATTCACCTTGTTGTCCTTGAGAGACACAAATTAGGTTTTCCTTGATTCTTAGTACTCTAAGAAGGTTATTGAGATAAAGTTGTCTCTTTCCCTTAATATAACCAGTTCCAACATGTGATATATTTATGGCTTCCCTATTACCTATATGAATAACTTGCGTACCTGAGTAGATTTTGTTTCCAAGATTTAGATTTTGGAGGTTGTTGGTGATGTGATTTGTTTCCCTGAGTCCAGAAATCATTCATCAATGTTGACATCACCTTCTTTGGTTGAATCATCAGTTCCAGCACTTTGAACTCTTGCACTCTCGGTGTTGGTTCTGTTTTGGTAGTTTGGCTAGGCCATGTTGACATTTGGTCCCCTTTGACCACATTGGTTTTGTTGAATTGTTTACCTCTAAATTAAATCTGAAATAGCAATGATTTGCAATGTGTCCTGGTTTCTCACATATTTGACATTTTATTCGGGTTGCATTGTTAATTCTGCCTCTTCCTCTACCCCTTTGGGTTGAATTCCCTCTCTGACCACGTGATGTTCCTCTGCCATAGTTATGAAGGTTTCTTGGTTTATTTGTGTTTCTTGAACTTGATGCATAATTGACGTTGTATTCATTCTGGACTTCCTTTCTCTGTTCAATCCTTCCCTCGTGGGCCAGTAATGCAGAATGTACAAATTGAATGTCTGGTAATGTGGGTTCAGTAGCAATGTAGGTCACTAGTGAATAATATTCTTCATCAAGTCCACCATTTTGGGTCAGAATTTGTAAATTGTCAGAGATTCTGTGACCTACAACATTAAACTTTCAACATGGAGTCTTTATTTTCATAATATACTCCTTTATGGTCATTTTTCCTTCTCTAGCACACTGTAATTCCCTTCTATAATGCATAATCTTTGCTGAAGATTGTGAATTAATATCTGCTATATAGTTGACCAAATTTCATGGGATGAATTGCATCCTATAATTTGTGATAATAGGTTAGCACTTATGGATGATAGAAGCCAAGATGATAGTAAGTTCTCTTGTTTTTGATGCAAGATGTAATCTGGGTTGCTAACTGTGTTTCCTCCTTTGTTGATCATCATTGCAAGTGGTACAGGCATGGTTCATTTGACATAATCTTGAAGGTCATAGCCATTCAAGGCTGTCTCAACTTGGAACTTCCACAATAGAAAGTTGTCTTCATCAAGAAGGATCATAATTACTTGACTTTTGGCTTGACAGGGTTCTGACTCGATGAGGTTGGCTCTTCAGTGCCAATTCTTGATGTGGAAGAAGTTCCATCGTCATCGTTTCTCGCCATTGTGGGTCAGGAATGAAAGGTGAATATGATTTCAAGGTGAGAAAGATGTACAGAATGAGTAAATGGCGTGCCAAAGCAGAGGAGGCGCGCAGCCAATTGAAGAATATGATATAAGAAGACAGTGCGGTTGTTCATGTTTCTTTAAGTTCCAAGAATTGTCACATTGATCTGAAGCACGACCAGATGAAGAGATTGATGATCTCTGATGGTCAGAATCTTATGCAGCCAGTGGAGAATGAAGAGAAAAACCCAACTTCACTTGGCGCAGCACAGAGTGGGTAAAAACAAAAACTACATGATTTGAGATGTATGACCTTCAATGATGAAATATAACAGAGGAGACAAAGCATTATCCCTATCCCCTTGATTATAGAATAGGTATGAAGATTTAAGCTGTTTGGCAATTCAACTCTGATACCATGAATATTGGAAAGATTGCAATGAATTCTTTATTGATTTATGTAAAATAATTTGTATAGAATTTTCAGATGGATTGTATACTGATTTGATACAAGTATTTATAGCAGAATATACTGAATACGGGCTGATACTAAAAGCCCAATTGTACAAGCAGGTACCAATTATAAATCTATTTGTTTTGTCACGTGAACAACATACAAAACCATCTGCTTATAATGATGAATATGTTAAGCAGCTTCTCTTGCTATTTCTACGAGAATGCACATTAATCAAACTTGCATATGTTTTTCGAATGCCTTTATGTGCATAGGATATGACGATGCATTCTTTACATGGGATATTATCACTGCCCTAGCTCAGGCGGCTCAGACGAGTGGTTCAACATTTTTGTTGCAACAGGACGGGGAGATGGTAAATCTTGTTTGTTACTGTTGTTGCTCAAATCTTTGCTTCAACAAATTTGGCATAAACAAAACATAAAACTTTTCGAATGAATATTTAAAAGGGAAGTGAGATTCTCTCAATGTGTATTTAACATATTAAGAGAAGAGAAATATCTTAGGGAAATGGCCCTTTTATACTAATAGTGATAGTTTAATATTTTAGAGATGGATCGATTTTTGTTGAAAGTCTTATCCATTTATAGCTTTTAATTATAGTTATTTTGAATTTAATAGAAAGAGGTAAGGATTCTCAATAAAACCTTGCTTAAAGTCCTTAAGAAAAGTGATATTATAGTCTAACTGTTTGAAGTTAATGCTTTATAGTCTAAGAAATTTCTTTCGTCATAATACCTAACAAAACGGGTACCAATGCATATCACAAATGATACCTTCTATCTGTAGTTTAATTTTAATGCTTGTAATTTTGGAAATTAGTTTGTAATCTATTGTAAAAACAGATACAAATATATACTAAAAATTATACTATGGCTTCTTTATTTGAAATTAATGCTTTGTTATTTTTAAAATTGTTTTATCCGTCATTTGTAACAAAAATGATATTAATGTATAACAAAGATAATACCGACAACAGGTTTGTTTGAACCTAATGAGTTTAATTTTAGAAATTATTTCCCTGTAATTTGTAGCAAAAGTAATGCCAGCATTTAACAAAAACAACACCGATAGTTCGTTAGATTGAAGTTAATGCTTTATAATTTTAGAAATTGTTCTACTATAACTACATTAATACAAACATTACAATAATATCGTCGCCTAATCAATTGAATGCCACTTTTCTATACAACGTGATGATGATTGTGAACATCTATTATAAAAGTAAGAAAATGGACTATGCAATATCTGAGCAATATGCATGTAAAGAAAAAGAAAAAGAAAAAAAAGTGAAGATATGAAATCTGACACTGCTTCTGGATTTGGCTTGCATGCTATATTCAAGATTATACAATTGTTAAAAAAGAATGGACTTATGTAAGGCATACAGAGATTCTAAAAGATAACGATTTCACCATTTCTTCAATGTCTTTATGAAAACAATATTACAACAAAAGAATGCAATAAAATCTAAAATTATCGGGATGCATTATATAGTTGTTACTCGAGGAGAATAAAAATTTCTATTTGTATAGGAGAAAATGATTATTTCTACAAATGATTTTAGCATATCATGTGATTCACCATTGGAAGGAAAAAATATATAGACGACAACAAAAATGATAAAAAACCAACTTTAGTATGCAAAGAATTTAAGTGGTGACCACCCCATACCATCAACGCCAACTTGTTGAAAGATTTTACAACCTTGCCTGGTCGGTATAGAGTGATAATAAAAAAGAAATAAAGCCGCAAAAAATGTCATATATCCACGATGCATGGATAAACTATAATATCAGATATATGATATATGAGCGAGTGGTAACCAAGCGAAACATCATCAAAGTAAAATCACATAGTTAACAATACATCCTTACTCCATGATCACTCAAGAATTAAAGAAAAAAAGAAGAAATCAACATTTCCTGGGTTCTGTAACATTGTCCAACAAAAAGCAAAGGAATTCATATAATAAAATGAAATATGTCAACCTCCTAGCTTGTACTCATAACAACAATTGCATCATCAAGACTTGTCAATTAGTGCTCAAGACTTGTCAGTTAGTCCACACATTTAAGAGTACCTAAGATAATAAAAAGCAAAATATTAAACCATTGGTAAGAAAACAGTTTGGTGTAAGCGGTAAATGAATTTCAGATTGCTAAATAGGAAAAATACGATAATACATAAAGGTATACGAACCATACCTATTATGTCCCTACAACCATAAAGTTCAGCACACACAATAAAATATAATATGTTACTCAAAGAAAATAATATATCGGTACTATACACGAAATAGGATGGAAGAATCCAAGCAGACCAATCATCAATACTCCCTCTCCATAATACCTATAGGTGGTAGCGTATCCAAGTCTGCAATCATAACATACATTAAGCAAGCCTAGCTATCACCATTTACATGTAATTATTATATGATAACATGTATGACCATCTTTAAAGACTATGATCTGGTACAAATTCCTGTTCTTATTGCACTCTCGTATCACCTACCTCGAAGCTAGATGCATGTCATTCATGAAGCTAGACACTAGACCCAATGCAACGATCTATGGAACATGGTTCCTCGCTACCATTCCATAAGTGTCCCCACTAGGCAACATCTCTGCTTTGAGTACAATACTACAATAAGAACATTTTGAATTATCCTTGGCATTATGATATCATCTAATCCTTCACCACTCCATATTGGATAATGTGCCACACTCACCCAATTCAGTCTATTACACACAACCTCATGCATCCTCTGCTTCCATCTTCGGTACTTAATCCAGATATAAGTCGCCAACCAATAAACTATGGTTTTCATCTTGTTGCTTAAAAGCGGAAGCTGAGAATATATTTTCTTTATTGAAATGTAATTTTGTAATAGAACAGAATGAATAATGTCTTAGTGTACACTTGTATTTATAGACCCATACAAGTGTAACGTTAGCTGTTGACAGTAATGTAAAAACAGGCTACAGAATGTAAATGGATGATGTTGGGCTACGGGCCCATGTTACTTTGTATAACATATATCAAAGGATATTCAGTTCTAATATCCCCGCTCAATTCAAGCTATGTTTTTCCATTTTTCCATACCGCCGCCTTCATCCTCAATTCTCAGTTCTCTTCTAAATCTGTAGAAACTCTCCAACGATAAGGCCTTGTCAGCTAGGGTTTTTCGCCTTCTTCCATACCGCCGCCTTCATCCTCAATTTTTAGTTCTCTTCTTAATCTGTCAAAACTCTTCAACGATAAGGCCTTTGTCAGCACATCAGCTTTCTGGAAGAAGGCTGGGACGTGATTAATTGTCAGTTCGCCCCTTTCAATTTTCCCATGAACGAAATGTAAATCTATTTCCATGTGTTTCGTTTGTGAGTATTGAGTTGGGTTGTTGGAAAGAGAAATCGCACTGAGATTGTCGCACCATACGATCGGTTTCCTTGACAAGCTGAACCCTAGTTCCCAAAGCAGCATTTTTATCCAGATGACTTCAGCAGTGGTACTCGCAATATAACGGTATTCTGCTTCAATACTCGAGTGAGAGATCGTATTCTGCTTCTTGCTGCACCAAGGGATGGGATTTTGGCCGAGGAAAACGCAATAACCAGATATAGATCTGCGATCGTCATGATCATTAGCCCAATCAGCATCGCTGTAAGCCTGTAAATTCAATTCTTTACTAGCTTTGAATGTCAATCTATAATTAATTGTACCCTTTAGATATCTTAATATGCGCTTAACAGCTTTCCAATGATCACTTAAAGGGTTCTGCATGTGTTGACATACTTTATTCACACTATAACATATATTTGGCCTAGTTATTGTCATATATTGTAAGGCACCGATGATACTTCTGTATTGCCTCACATTGTCGATTGCTTCACCATTGTGTTTAGAAAGTTGTAAATTGCTTACCATATGGATTGGTAATGGTTTGGCTTGATCCACATTAGCTCTCACAAGTATTTCATTGATGTATTTCTTCTGAGATAGGAATATTTCTGTGTTGCTTTTCCTGTTTATCTGAATTCCTAGAAAGTAATCCAGTTCACCCATGTTCTTTATAGCAAAACTTCTATCAAGGTGTTGTATCACATTGTTGATTTCAGACTCACTACTGCCAGTAACTAGAATGTCGTCAACATAAACTAGAACATAAGTCATGTCTTTGTTCAGCACCTTCATGTATAAAGAATTGTCTGGTTTTGTTGCTAAAAAAGCCAGTCTGTTTAAATTGATTTTTAATCTATCATACCATGCTCTTGACGCCTGTTTTAGCCCATAGATGGCCTTATGTAATTTGCATACTTTCACTTAGTCTCTACCATGATAGTATCCAATTGGCAATTGCATGTACACTTCTTCATGTAGATCACCATTCAAAAAAGCATTTTGAACGTCTAGTTGTCTGATTCTCCAGTTTTTGTTTAATGCAATGCATAGCATGATATGAATAGTGGTAGGTTTAACTACAGGTGAGAAAGCCTCAGTGAAATCAAAACCGTATTGCTGAGAGTACCCATTTGCCACCAACCTGGCCTTATACTTTGATATGCTGCCATCACTGTTCTTCTTAATTTTATAAGTCCACTTACATCCCACTATATTTTTGTTCTCCAGTTTGTCCACAACACTCCAGGCTTGATTGCTAATAAGAGAACTAAATTCATTGTCCATTGCCTTTCTCCAGTGTTCACTCTTGACAGCCTCTTCATATGTGTGTGGTTCAGTATTGGCCAAATCTACTGTGTAAACCTTTGGTTTAAAGATACCCTTCTTTGACCTTGTAATCATAGGATGTTGTATGGCAGCAGTAGGTTGTGATTTTTCTACTTGTTGATTGCTGCTTTGATTATCATTACTTGACCTGCTGGTTTGGGGTGTTGCAAACTGAATTTGAGTGTCTTGTACTTGAGTGTCTTGATGTTCTCTAGATTCATCTGTACTGTAACCTTATTTAGTACTCGTCACTGAGTTATCATCATCATTTTGATTTTGCTGCTGCACTTTGTTAGCAATGTCTGACCATTCAGGAATTGTTGGCACAGCAGGAAAAATTATCCATGTTTCATGTTTCTCTCTGTCTTTGATATTATTACATCTATCTGCAGTAGGGAAAACATTTTCATTAAACATAACATGTTTGGAAACAATTATTTTTCCTTTATTATCCAAACACTTGTATCCTTTTTGGTTGTTTGCATAACCTAGGAAGGCACAAGCACTGGATCTTAAGTTCAACTTGTAATTATTATATGGCGTAAGGCATGGAAAGCATAAACATCCAAATATTCTCAAATAATTGTAGTCTGGTTTGTACCCATATAATTTTTCATGTGGACATATGTGGTTTAGGAATTTAGTGGGTAATCTGTTTATTAAGTAAACTGCTATTTCGAAAGCATCTGTCAAATATTTCATTGGTAGAAATGCTTGAGATAGTAGCGTAAGGCCAGTTTCAACTATGTGTCTATGCTTTCTTTCCACTAAACCATTCTGTTCTGATGTGTGAGCACATGTAGTTCTGTGGGTTATACCCTTCTTGTTGAAAAAATGTTTAAGTGGTTTGAACTCTGTGCCACCATCAGTTTGTATTACTTTAACACATTGATTCAATTGATTTTCAATCTAAATTATGAAGTGTATTATTGCCTCACACGTTTCTGATTTTGTTTTGAGGAAAAAGTCCAAGTGAATCTAGAGTAAGTATCGACTATGGAAAGATAATACCTGTGTCCTCTGGAAGAGTTCAAAGGTGCTGGACCCCATAGATCAGCGGCTATCAACTCAAGTGGTTTGCTATATGTACTTTCAGAATCATTAAAAGGCAGCTTATGGCTTTTGCCAAGCTGATAGTGTGTGCATAATTGTGGAACAGGTAATTTACTATATGAAACATTGTTATCGTCTAGGAAACGTTTAACAGTATTAAAACTAGGATGTCCCAGCTTATAATGCCACAAATTGATCACATCCAAGTTTTTATTACATGCACTACTACTGTCAATATTGTTACAGTGATTTCCTGTAATGGGGAAATTTCCAGGCTTCATGTTGGAGAACCTATACAGTCCATTATCCAATTTACCCTGTAATAATATTTCTTTACTCAGTAAGTCTTTAACTAAGCATGATTTAGGGTGAAACTCAAAGTATACTTGATTATCACTGGCAAACTGTGATACACTTATAAGATTTCTTTTAATATCTGGCGCTCTCAATAAATTATTCAAGTATAACTGTCGTTTTCCTTTTATGGTACCAGTGCCAATATGTGAGATACTAATAGTTTCACCGTTGCACATACGTAAAGAATGCGTACCTGAGTAGTTCTTGTTGCCAAGATTTAAATTTTGCAAGTTATTGGTAATGTGGTTAGTAGCACCTGAGTCTGGAAACCAATCATCACATTTAATGTCTTCATTTTTCATACTGTCATCACTGTTAATGTTCTTCCCTCTAATGCTGTCACTGTTGCTCCTTGCATGATTATTAACTTGGGCTAGAATAGCATTTGCTCCTCTTTGAACACCCTGATTTTTTTGTTGATTGTTAACCTCAGTGCTAAAACGAAAATAGCACCTGTTGGTAGTGTGTCCAGGCTTATCACAAAATTGGCATTTCATTTTGTTGTTGTTTTTCCACCTTCCTCTGCCTTGACCTCTTTGTGGTTGACTGGTGGTCTGGTAAGAACTCTCAGACTTAGTTTGATTGTTACCTTGTCTGTTTTGACCTTTATTCTTGGATGTTGCTGCATAATTTGCTACGAATTCACCCCTTAGTGCTTTTCTTTGATCCACTCTACCTTCTTGAGCAAGAAGTGCAGAGTGTACAAACTGTAGGTTGGTAGTTTTTGTTGGGTAGCAAGAAATGTGACTAAAGATTCATACTCTTCAATGAACCCGTTAGTTATTATCAATACCTGTTCACTATCTGAAATAGGATGACCCACAACCTTCAGTTTGTCACAAAGACCCTTAATTTTGGTCAAATAATCTCTCATGGACATCTCCTCCTTTCTTGAATTCTGAAGCTCTTTCCTATAGTGCATTATTCTTGGTGAGGATTGGGAATTTAAAATTTCTTGCATTGACGACCAAATTTCATGTGAAGTGTTGCACCCTACGATTTGTGACAACAAATTTGCACTTATAGAGGATAGTAACCAAGATGAAAGCAAATTGTCTTGTTTTTGAAACTTTGTGAAATCAGGGTTAACACTGGTGGTACCATTTTGGTATGAAATCATCATAGCAGGAGTATTGATGTTGCCTTTAACAAAGTCAAGCAATCTATAGCCTTTTAACGCTGTTTCCACTTGATATTTCCATAAGATATAATTATCTTCATGTAATGGTATAGTAATTATCTGACTTTTTGGCTTTATCAGGTCGAAACTGAACTGGGTCGATGCATTAGGTTGAACTGCAGAGGATTCATTGGTGGTTTTATAATCATCATTAGCCATGGTGGTTCAAGAAACCTTGAATTGCCAGTTGTTGGTGATAGAGGGAATGGAAAAGCACTTAGCGAGGCAGTAACGACTGCAGCCAGTGTCAAAGCGAATGTGGGAAAGATGATATGTGTATTACTATAGCAGTAATGCACACAATCTGGAATTGGATATGCACTGGGTAAGTAGTGCAAAATGGAGCCCAGAAATAAGAAAGAAAAAAAAACAACTTGCAGCCGGTGGGAAATAAAGATATTTGATCGGATTCCACGAGGCAGGGCAAGAAATGCGGTAGAAAACTGATGAACAGCACACTTGATCGGAAAGAAAGGTACACCCTCCTATGATGAAGCTTTTCTGAGGAGGAATTGTTACACAATACTTTCTTGCCTTCAGTTTTGGTGGATATCAGAGAATATGATCAGTCGTTAGGCGTTCTTGTGATCTGATACCATAAAAGCGGAAGCTGAGAATATATTTTCTTTACTATAATGTAATTTTGTAATAAAACAGAATAAATAATGCCTTAGTGCACACTTGTATTTATAGACCCATACAAGTGTAACATTAGTTGTTGACGGTAATGTAAAAATTAACAGACTACAGAATGTAAATGACTGATGTTGGGCTACGGGCCCATGTTACTTTGTATAACATATATCAAAGGATATTCAGTTCTAATATTGCTAAATCAGCATTCTTCATAATGTGAATGATTCATCAATTCCAGCACTTTTGAATGAACCCCTATAACCATCCCCAAAAGTTTTACTATCTCCAAAGCAACCTGGATGACCTGGGTACCAAGTCATCCTTATGACTCGACCCCGAGTCATCATATAGCCAAAACATACTCTGATCTTCGTACCCTCCTCTATTATTTTGTTTCCAAATGCCATAGACCATAACCTATCGCTCGTAGCTTCTCAGTCTTCTCTTCCAACTATCTTCCTCTAAGTGATAAAATAACTCATCATGATCTTCTATACTTAGCCAAAATTTCATCACCTTGCTATATAAAAACTCCTTGGACCATGTTGTATTCCACTGACTCATTGACCAACTCATAGCTTTTGCCCCCAAGATTCGATGTTGATATCCGAACTGGGCCAACTCAATACAGAAGTAACAGTTTAGTTTTAGAAAAGATTATGCTACTAGATCTAAAGTCTAATTTATTATAAATTTATTTTTAAATAAAACCATAATTTTATTTTAATTCAAGTAGTTTGAGATATGAAGTTGATTTGACCAAATTTAAATTTATATATCATATACTTATATATGTATGTGCATGTGTAACATAATAATCCATAAAAGGTATAATGTGTATGTATATAGATCTTGGGATTTAATTACAACAGATACATTAGCTTATTTTGTATGAATTGTATGCTGCCCAAATATGTGCAAATATAATTACTATAATATATATATATATATATATATATATATATCATAAGATATGTTTATATGGTATGCATATATGTATTTAAATATTTATATGTCTTATATATAATATTACAATTAATAATTTATAACTAATAGATGTAAACATGTAAATAAGTGAACACAATATTTATTTACATATAATATTTGATTATTTAACTTTAATATAAATTAATTGTTTGAATGTATATGCATACATTTATAAATATAAATACAATGAAATAAATAATTTCACATTCAATATATGTTTACATAAATCAAAATGAGTTTTTATATATAAAATATTTTTATATAAAATAATTATAAAATCAATTCTAGCTTGAAAATTAGTTAATTTTATAGGAGAAATTATTTTAATATTTTATTGAATATTGTTAATGAATTAAATAATAGTTTCGACTATAATTAAGAAAGCAAAAAAATTAAATATAACATTTATGAAAATTTGTGGTCACATACATGTTATGAAAATTTCTTATTTTTTTGGCAAAGCCGACAGGGTCGAGTGGGCTTCTGCCACTTTTATTAATATACCGAAGACGATTACATTGAAACAACAACAGACAAAAGACCAGAAAAGAGTACAAAGACAACACAATATATCAACACTAACAGAAAATATACAAAAACACTTAATTACAATAGTTGCATGTTGTAATAGCGTTTAACTTCCAAAAATTCCTGGATCGAATGAGAATTTTAGATTTTTAAGTCCATCTCTCATTTCGTGCCATATCAAATGCTTTAGTTGTACAGTGGTCATAGCTCGAACGGAGTCGAACACTTGTTTATTTCTTTCTGCCCAGATTCTATGTAAGATTTTTTAAGTACGTATGCATATAATCTCACTCTCCTGGATCTTCCTTTGATCTTGCTTCGAATTTCTTCCCACTCAAGTTCACTAGAGTGCTGCGCATTAGTGCTACCAATCTGTGCAAGCGTTTCATTCCAAAGTGTTCGAATTATGTTGCATTCAAAGAACTGGTTTCCCGCTGCTTCATCATGAGTATTGCAGAAACTACATTGATCATCAACATCCATGTTGCGGCTTCTTAGTTTGTCCTTGGTCAGAGTAGCATTGTGCACGATTTTCCAAAGGCAACGGTTCTCCTTAATAGTGTTGTCTCTTCACCAAAATTCCTTGTGCCATCTGCAAGGAGATAGATTAAGAGCACCAAGTATTTTTATAGTACATATCCTTAATATTAAACATAGCACCTTTCCGTTTCCAGATAGTAATGGAACCAACATCAGTTGTAGCCCTGTTGTTCTTAATGGAATCCCACATGCTCGCAACTTGCTGGTTGAGGGTAAGTGGAAAGCACAACTGATTGCCATGAGCATAGTTCGCAAAATTACTATTGAGAATAACTCCAGTTTGAATCACGTCCAGATATGAAAGAGAGTTACCAATGATAACTCCAAAATAACACCAAGAGTCATTCCAGAAATTGATCTTATTATATGCACGGTGCCCATATTTGAAAAAAAAGGGAGAAAGACAATCTTGAGCTTACTTAAGCTTTGCCATGTCCAACTAATTCCATTTTTAAAATTCAAAGACAAAAAAGATGAATCTTTAAGGACATACTTATAAGATCAATCAACCCAAAGACTGCCTTTTTTAATCAATATATCATTCAAGTGTCTCCCAAAGGCTGCCCTGTTCCACACACACGTATTCATAATACCCAACCCACCTTTGCTAATAGGATACTCAAGTAAAGAAAAAGAGGTAGGAGCTACATATTTCATATGAATATTTCCTTTCCAAATGAATCTCATAAAGGCAGTTCTCAACATTGCTAGAAGTTTCTGTAGCAAAATAAAGGTACGTACCCAATATACATGCATTGCTATCACCATAGATTTTATTAAGGTTACCCTTCCTGCTTGAGAAAGCATTCCAGATAATCAGCATTCAAGCCTTTCTACGATTTTAGCAAATAGTGGTGAACATTGACTAGTTGTTATTCTTGAAGTTGCCAAAGGCAACCCAAGATATGACATGGTTGAGCCATTGTGTTTAAGCCCAGTTAGTGCATGTATAAGAGAAATATGATCATTACTTATGACAGCTGCAAGAAATTCAGATTTCTCCAAATTGATTCGTGGTACCACCAAAATTAATGCCGAGACAGACTATTGGTGAAGGGGTAACAGACCGTCACAAGCATAGAAGAATAATCCATAAGTAAGAATCAGACACAAGGTAAAACCAACAGCATAAGCGAACAACCCGAAAGCCAAGCAAGTGACACCATTATTAAAGAAAAGAACTCAAAACCAATACAAAGAAAGGACACCAGCAGGGTAGTTCCGATACGAAGGGTAGATAATGGAGGGTCATCCAAAACCG
This sequence comes from Allium sativum, assembly GCA_030737875.1. NCBI lineage: Eukaryota > Viridiplantae > Streptophyta > Magnoliopsida > Asparagales > Amaryllidaceae > Allium > Allium sativum. The sequence continues at coordinate 44,827 of JASFAX010002462.1, forward strand.
AAAGCCAATGAAGAGAAAGATCAGGAATCCTATAGACCAAGACATAGAAGGACGAAAGGGATATCAATATTAACTTGCTTAATACTGATACGTAGAGAGACGAGAGAATCAAAGGCACAAACTTTGAAGCATAGGGGAATCATCTGGGAACCAGCTAACGAGACCCCCATTAGATGGTTACCGAGAGGCCACTTTAGTAAACAACCGATGAAACACCTGAAAGCACCCCACCGAAAAGTCGAAAGAATACTTCAGGGTTCCACCGAAAGGCAACCCGGAACCTCGAAGAGAAACAAGTTATCCATACTAATCTATTTAAAATCGATGCTAGCAAGGATGGCGGATCCAGTAACCATCCACTTGAATCATGAAGGCTAGTTCCACGAAGAATTAATAGCAAGACCGAAAGCTCATGACCGGAAGCCTATATTTCGGAAGACTAAAGCCTTCCTAAAGCTATCCATACCTACAGGCTTGGCATCGAAACAAAGAAGATGGACATGACATTAAAATGAATTTCCAAAAACTGGTACCATCCTTCCGAGAGTCAGAGCCGGCACCCTAAAAAGCCTTAAGCAAAGCCAAAAGAGCGGCCAGGAGCCAAAGCAACTAGAACCAGAGGGAAACCAGCCGACAAGGGCTTCTGCTGGCCCAATAGCAAAAAGGACCCCGATCTGTTTATAAATAAGACCCCAGGGGTCTCATTTTCGGGACCGATATTTCAGTTCTCTTTCTTGTACTCTCTTTTTCTAGAGTAAATCATAATTTCTAAATCAATTTGGGGATTTCTATTGCAATTACTTATGTACTCCTAATCAAAGATCAATAAAGAGCATATCAACACTTAACATATTTTCTTATGAGTTTCTTATGTGATTTCTTAGTTATCTCCTACACAACATGCTATATACTTTCTACATGGTCATGAGTTCCTACTCAAGTCTAGACCCTTCCATAAAGTTATTGCGAAACCTCTTTTTACAATACATTTAGCCTTCTACTGAGTGTTGTGCTTAGGGATCCCGTGTTCTAAG
>JASFAX010002463.1:0-45850 GCA_030737875.1 Allium sativum
ACATTCGATGAATTTCAGAGATTACAATTAATTACATAGCAGCGGAAAAATATACAAAACACAACTGAAAGTGATACACGGATACAGAGCTTTCCGAGCATTGTTCCAGCTGTAAATCAGGAACCTGTGGATTTAAATCTACAAAACCAAAACTACTAGCTGCCCGTGTAGAAAATAGGGGCACCCAGAGTTTAGGTTAAAACAATAAACTCCAGGTCAGTCATGCGACTGGTGTGAGAACTAAAACAGTTATTAATCTTTATTTCTAAAGTTAGGTAAATCAAGGGACCACGCCGTATAACACGGAATGGGTTTCCTTCCAAGAATACCAGTGCATGAAACAAACAACGCAATGCTAAATAAAGAAAAATGAAGCTGTTATAAGACCCAGGTCCCATCACACAATGCAACGCAAGCCGGAGGATAGGATTTTTACCTTATAACAGCCAAAGCATGCTTGATACGTTTAAAACACATTATTTGATACTATTATAGGTGTATAGTGTCAAAACAATTTCAATCATAAATATCAATCATAGGCGGCATGAATGACCCATACCACTATGTCGCCATACTAGGTTCTACAAATAAAACCGCACTATCACGTATTGGAAATTGGATTTCCGTCATCAGTCGAGGCAAGGGGCAAGCTCCTCTCCGCGTTCGAGACACTCTAGCAAATGTCCCAGGACCCCACTATGATCCTTGGATCTTCAGGGCCGGTCCTCTCTTACTTTTGAGGATTAATTATTCCTGAACACACGTTTCCCGGTCCTTACAGACCTATATCCGAGGCGCCTCGTATCCAACAACCACACATGTGAAAAGTATATAAATGTCAGGGCTGGTAGGTCACTGACACCACCCTAGATAGAAAGAAACGTCGTGCTCTCCCTGCAGTCACTATCCCGTTTTTGACTCATACCGAGTTGTGAGGCTCGCGAATTCACGCTATACACAAACCTACGCCACACAGGCCGTGCTTGGATCATCAACTACAAGACTTTGCTTTTCAACAGAAGCCTTGATCAATTGCCACTTACGCGTGCCACACTGGCAATTCACTCCATGCGACTAATATCCATCGATATACAACCTCTGAGCTCGTATGTCTCAGAGAAGGGCGTTAAGCAAGAGAATAAATTCTCCGCCGCCAAACAGATGTATATTTAATAGAGATCAATCAACACAGAATAAAATCCAATGTCAGACACACAATCCATTTACAAGTTCGTTCTGGGTCTGAATGAAACCGGAGGCACTTTCCTCGCATATCCATCCATCTCCAAGTATGTCTGGACGATCACCAACTGTTTCCCTCATTTTGGGTGTATAGCCCAATCGAGATCATCAGTAATCACCCAAACGAGGTGGAGACTTCCGGTCTTCAACCACCGTCTTCATCTTCGACGTCTCGTCGAATCGGTTGTTCAGAATGGGTATAAACCCGGCCTTTCTGAACAACCCACGTATATGATAAACAAATGTTACACAAACATAACAAACGCCTCATTCCAATTCAGAATATTCTTTTATTCACAAAATCACATTCTGAGGGAATAGGTTCCCATTAATTTTATCCAAGATAAATTCTTCTAAATTTATTCTTTAATCTCCCTTTGGATATCATTTCAAACTAATCGGGATCAGCGAACCACACCGAGGTAATTATTTATTTTATTTCCCAATCTCAACCTATTCATCCCTTGAAGCAAAACTGGTGATACTCCATTCCTAACACCACGGTGTTATCGGTAAAATTAATTACCATTTCACGTTCAAATCTAATTAAAGATTTAACTATCGCTTTGGAGCAAAACTGGTGATACTCCATTCTCGATCACCTTTCAGATTTGATAATTTAAATTATCAATTCACTTTTTAATCTAATTAAAGATACATTAAAACTCCACTTAGTTTTAATCTTTTCAAAAATCGATATCTTGCCTTTAACTGGGTTAAAGAACCAATGTCATCTAAAACACGATTCACGATAAACCCAAATCACATTTGATATTAATTACAAGACTCTGAATAAAAAATATACCGGCTTATATTCAATATCAAATTCTGAAACCAACAAATATCGTATTGGAAATAACGATATAAAATATATCTTTCAAATCCCCATAACAATATTTGTATAGTCACGAAATCCAACATCGAAATATTCCGAAGATAATTTCAATTCAACTTCAGTCCAATCCACGTATTGGGAATATTGATTATTTTTAAAATCACTTTCAAATTCAATTTATTTATTTCAAAAATAAATTGATTTTAATTCTAGTTCAAAACTAGTTCATTTCGATAAAAATCTATTTTTACACTTTCAAATGTGGAATTTTTCACCCCAGTTCTTTCCAATTCATATATTATGATTTTGCACAAATTATAGATATTTTTAATAATTTTATCAAGGCCCGTACAGTCGATTTCCATCAACGGCCATCGAACTGAACTTACAACGACCTTTTCCAAATTTGATTTGGACATAATTCCAAATCCAACCGTTAGATTTCAAATTTCTAATATTCATTGGAAATCTCTTTTCGATACGAACCCAACGGTTCCGGTTTTAGGAGAATCCGATGGTCGGATCTCCCGCAACGTCAATTCGAAGTCAATGGTCGAAATTCGCGAACTGCCGCGGCGCGGCGCGTTCTATTCAGGCCATTATATATATTATATATATTTCGTCGGTTTCCTTTTAAAACGTATTTTATAAATCGTTTTAAATTCGTTTCAAAAACAATTTCAACTTCATCTTCAATTTCAAATCGATTTGATTTCAATTCGAATTCATTTCAATTTTATTTAATTCGAATTCAAATTCGTTTCAATTTAATTCAAACTCTAATTCGTTTCAATTCAATTTGAATTTACCTTCTATTTAATTCAATTCGAATTCATTTCAAATTGATTTCAATTCAAACTCTAATTCGTTTCAATTCAATTCAATTTGAATTTACCTTCTATTTAATTCAATTCGAATTCAATTCGAATTCATTTCAAATTGATTTCAATTCAATTTCAGTTCGTTTTAAATTTCATTCAAAATGATTTCAATTCGTTTTTAATTCAATTTCAATTTAATTCAATTTGAATTCATTTCTATTCAATTCGAATTCAAATTCACTTTCTATTCAATTCGAATCGAATTCATTTTCTATTCGATTCGAATTCATTTCAAATTGATTCAATAAAATTTCAATTTGAATTTTAATCTAATTTAATTTGAATTTCATTTCAAAATTTTAAATTTTGAAATCACTTTTCAATATTCATTATAAAACGAATAGAATCGATATAAATATCATTCGCGTCAAAATAACGCATCTCTAATCAACACGGCTTTATATTTTTCAAACACTTCTTAATTCTATTCGACAAATGAATATTTATTCTATTCAACACATGAATCTATATTTCTTTCAACACTTGACTAATCTCAACAAATGAGTATTGTCAACACATGAATCTTATTTTATAATATTCATTATTTTCCCGATTGGAATGAGGCCCAATCAATCACCATATAATGTTAATTATATGGATTCCATACAACACATGTATATAATAGAAATGATAAACAATCAACCATCATCCAAAGTGCACCACACAACTGCATAAGCATCAAATATAAATAATTAACGCTTACACAGCCTGTCGACCAATCGATCGACATACAATTAAATAATTGGGATTAGTGTACGCCAAATTTCATCCCAACACCCGTGTGGGGTTTCAAATCAACAAACACAGATTTTTATTTGTGCAGTTGGGCGATGTGTAAAATTTATCGACCCAATCAATATCAGTCAAATCAGTGTGTATAAACAAATTGGCCGATTTGTTTATAAATATTTATTTATTCACATTCACGTTAAAAATTATATTTTTAACGATAAAATATTTTTAACTATATAAATATTTTATTTCCTTTCAACACAAGAATATTTTATTATTCAATCATTCCACAACACAATCAATTTTCACAACACATCAATCAAACAAACAAGCCGTCCATGGTCTGTGGACGACGGGTGTCGGGTGCTACTAAGCACCGTCTACATCCTAGTATATATATATAACTAGAAAAAGAAATTTAGAGTGAGAAGTTCTCACCAAAGCTATCCCAACTCCACGACACTTCTAATGTAGGAAATCTTCGCTGTTCTCGCCTTTTGTCACTTTCGTTGCCCGTAGCCACTACATATATAAAAATCACATTTTTATATTGTTGTTATGTATATAAAAATCATATTTTTATAATCACTCCATATGGATAAAAATTCTATTTTTACACCGCTACTATATAGAAAAAAATTCAATTTTTACATCGCTACTATATAGATAAAAATTCTATTTTTATATCGCTACTATATAGATACAAATTCTATTTTTATATCGCTACTATATAGATAAAAATTATATTTTTACATCATTACTATATAGATAAAAATTCTATTTTTACATCGTTACTACATAGATAAAAATTCCGCCTTTTTTTTATAATAAAGATTTCGCCTTTTTATAATAAAGATTTCGCCTTTTTTATAATAAATATTTCGCCTTTTTTATTTTTGGTTTATTTAATTATTTAATTTCAAAAAGCAACTTTTATTTTCGACCTCGAAACGAGACCCACTGCCTGTCGTCCATAGCTAATTACCCCCATTCCGAACACAATGGGATATGTATCGTAGGCTGATTCGATCGTTTCGATCAGTTTTCGTCAAAATCAACATATAACTCTATATATTGAATTTGAACACGCATTTCAATTTACTGGGGTCACATACTAACTCTATAAATCCCAGAAAAATATTTTCTAGCTTCGTATTGACGATACGGTCCTAACAAAACTAATTTCGTCGAAATCCGAGGTCGTTTGCAAAATTCCCATTTTTAAGGGCCTGAATTCCATAGCGACTATTCAGGATTTTCAACTGGACATATCTTTTGATCCCCGGTATGAAATCTTGATTTTTCGGGTTCGTTGGAAAGATATTCCCAATTAGATTCCATTATTTTTGGTTTCACTAAAATCCGGTTTATTTTGCACCCGGTACATTCAATTGAAGTTTGAAATCAAATTATCGAACTACCGCGCCATTTTCAATTCTATTTATAATTATAAATAATTATTTATATTCTAACGACGACGTATATAATATATACGTTCGAATTCCATTCAAAATAAATTTCTCGTCGATATTTGTCAAAATAATCTATTTTAAATGTTCAAAATTCACTAAAATTGCCAAAATAAAATTTTAAATTGGCTCACATTTCCCGGTTGTTACAATCTCCCCCACTTAAAACTTTTCATCCTCGAAAAGGAACAAAGTCGAAAGTGGTTTGATTAATCAACTCTACGTTCGATCTGGCTTCCATTCTCCAACTTTTCAATTTCTGAGAATTTTCAAATTCTTCAAAAATTTGGCTAACACCCTAAATTTTCGAAAAATTTCGCCATAACCTCCCATGCACCGGGAGCACCGGGAAAATCCCGAAATTGCCATATAGGCCTTCTGATCTCAAAAATAAAAAGAAAAAGCCAAGTGGCTAGCCAATAGGCTCATAAAATCATCATCACCCAAACAAAACAGTAAATTATAGTAAATATGTACCTATTTGTCAGGCAAACAAATTTTATTCTCTGCTCTAGCCTCCTTGCTGTGACCTGTTCAATGTAAGTACTTGTATATGCAAGCAAATGCGACCAATTTTCAATACAATTCAATATTTGGTTCAATTAGGCTAAATGTTTCAAAATTACCAAACAAATAAACAATCAACACAAACATCAATCAATTAGTGGATTAACGTTTCAAATTCATAATTTTGGTATATATACAAAGGATCATGTTTTTGATGCCAATTCACAACAATGTATTCTAGCTATATTAGGTTTGGTTCTCACACCAGTCTAATGGAAATATATAGATATCACACCTTCGAGATACGAACATAAATACTGATGATGTGGCCACATTATCAGAATTATCCCCGGGTGTCTAGAATGTTACTCTATATCTATCCAGTATATTAAAACTTCGAATATACGTTCATGACGCGTATACGCGAAATCTTTATATACTCGATTGTCCAAATTCAAAATAAATAAATAATCAAATACGTTTAAAACGAATTGAATTTTAAAAACAAAATTGTTTTCATTTGAAAAATATACTCTTCACACTCGTTCTAGGATACTACTGATCCTATCTCTAACGAGTCATTCTAATTGGATATTACTAACCCAATATCTGATGAATTCTTTCGTATGGTTCTAATGTGTCTTGTTCTCGAGCTCTATAAACCAAAGCTCTGATACCAACTGTAAGAACCAGTTACTTCCCCGTGAAGGAAAGAGCGGATACTTTTGAGGACAAGACAAAATAGAACGCAGACGGAAGAACATTTCATTGTATATTACAATAATTCCATCAGATACAAGAATATACAGAGTATAAGTGAATAAATTACATTCGATGAATATCAAAGATTACAATAATTACATAGCAGCGGAAAAATATACAAAACACAACTGAAAGTGATACACGGATACAGAGCTTTCCGAGCATCGTTCCAGCTGTAAATCAGGAACCTGTGGATATAAATCTGCAAAACCAAAACTACTAGCTGCCCGTGTAGAAAATAGGGGCACCCAGAGTTTAGGTTAAAACAATAAACTCCAGGTCAGTCATGCGACTGGTGTGAGAACTAAAATAGTTATTAATCTTTATTTTTAAAGTTAGGTAAATCAAGGGACCACGCCGTATAACACGGAACGGGTTTCCTCCCAAGAATACCAGTGCATGAAACGAACAGCGCAATGCTAAATAAAGAAAAATGAAGCTGTTATAAGACCCAGGTCCCATCACACAATGCAACGCAAGCCGGAGGATAGGGTTTTTACCTTATAATAGCCAAAGCATGCTTGATACGTTTAAAACACATTATTTGATACTATTATAGGTGTATAGTGTCAAAACAATTTCAATCATAAATATCAATCATAGGCGGCATGAATGACCCATACCACTATGTCGCCATACTAGGTTCTACAAATAAAACCGCACTATCACGTATTGGAAATTGGATTTCCGTCATCAGTCGAGGCAAGGGGCAAGCTCCTCTCCGCGTTCGAGACACTCTAGCAAATGTCCCAGGACCCCACTATGATCCTTGGATCTTCAGGGCCGGTCCTCTCTTACTTTTGAGGATTAATTATTCCTGAACACACGTTTCCCGGTCCTTACAGACCTATATCCGAGGCGCCTCGGATCCAATAACCACACAGGTGAAAAGTATATAAATGTCAGGGCTGGTAGGTCACTGACACCACCCTAGCTAGAAAGAAACGTCGTGCTCTCCCTGCAGTCACTATCCCGTTTTTGACTCATACCGAGGTGTGAGGCTCGAGAATTCACGCTATACACAAAGCTACGCCACACAGGCCGTTCTTTGATCATCAACTACAAGACTTTGCTTTTCAACAGAATCCTTGATCAATTGCCACTTACGCGTGCCACACTGGCAATTAACTCCATGCGACTAATATCCATCGATATACAACCTCTGAGCTCGTACGTCTCAGAGAAGGGCGTTAAGCAAGAGAATAAATTCTCCGCCGCCAAACAGATGTATATTTAATAGAGATCAATCAACACAGAATAAAATCCAATGTCAGACACACAATCCATTTACAAGTTCGTTATGGGTCTGAACGAAACCGGAGGCACTTTCCTCGCATATCCATCCATCTCCAAGTACGTCTGGACGATCACCAACTGTTTCCCTCATTTTGGGTGTACAGCCCAATCGAGATCATCAGTAATCACCCAAACGAGGTGTAGACTTCCGGTCTTCAACCACCGTCTTCATCTTCGACATCTCGTCGAATCGGTTGTTCAGAATGGGTATAAACCCGGCCTTTCTGAACAACCCATGTATATGATAAACAAATGTTACACAAACATAACAAACGCCTCATTCCAATTCAGAATATTATTTTATTCACAAAATCACATTCTGAGGGAATAGGTTCCCATTAATTTTATCCAAGATAAATTCTTCTAAATTTATTCTTTAATCTCCCTTTGGATATCATTTCAAACTAGTCGGGATCAGCGAACCACACCGAAGTAATTATTTATTTTATTTCCCAATCCCAACCTATTAATCCCCTGGAGCAAAACTGGTGATACTCCATTCCTAACACCACGGTGTTATCGGTAAAATTAATTACCATTTCACGTTCAAATCTAATTAAAGATTTAACTATCGCTTTGGAGCAAAACTGGTGATACTCCATTCTCGATCAACTTTCAGATTTGATAATTTAAATTATCAATTCACTTTTTAATCTAATTAAAGATTCATTAAAACTCCACTTAGTTTTAATCTTTTCAAAAATCGATATCTTGCCTTTAACTGGGTTAAAGAACCAATGCCATCTAAAACACGATTCACGATAAACCCAAATCACATTTTATATTAATTACAAGACTCTGAATAGAAAATATACCGGCTTATATTCAATATCAAATTCTGAAACCAACAAATATCGTATTGGAAATAACGATATAAAATATATCTTTCAAATCCCCATAACAATATTTGTATAGTCACGAAATCCAACATCGAAATATTCCGAAGATAATTTCAATTCAACTTCAGTCCAATCCACGTATTGGGAATATTGATTATTTTTAAAATCACTTTCAAATTCAATTTATTTATTTCAAAAATAAATTGATTTTAATTCTAGTTCAAAACTAGTTCATTTCGATAAAAATCTATTTTTACCCTTTCAAATGTGGAATTTTTCACCCCAGTTCTTTCCAATTCATATATTATGATTTTGCACAAATTATAGATATTTTTAATAATTTTATCAAGGCCCGTACAGTCGATTTCCATCAACGGCCATCGAACTGCACTTACAGCGACCTTTTCCAAATTTGATTTGGACATAATTCCAAATCCAACTGTTAGATTTCAAATTTCTAATATTCATTGGAAAGCTCTTTTCGATACGAACCCAACGGTTCCGGTTTTAGGAGAATCCGACGGTCGGGTCTCCCGCAACGTCAATTCGAAGTCAATGGTCGAAATTCGCGAACTGCCGCGGCGCGGCGCGTTCTATTCAGGCCATTATATATATATTATATATATTTCGTCGATTTCCTTTTAAAACGTATTTTATAAATCATTTTAAATTCGTTTCAAAAACAATTTCAACTTCATCTTCAATTTCAAATCGATTTGATTTCAATTCAATTCGAATTCATTTCAATTTTATTTAATTCGAATTCAAATTCGTTTCAATTCAATTCAAACTCTAATTCGTTTCAATTTGAATTTACCTTCTATTTAATTCAATTCGAATTCATTTCAAATTGATTTCAATTCAATTCAAACTCTAATTCGTTTCAATTCAATTCAATTTGAATTTACCTTCTATTTAATTCAATTCGAATTCATTTCAAATTGATTTCAATTCAATTTCAGTTCGTTTTAAATTTCATTCAAAACGATTTCAATTCGTTTTTAATTCAATTTCAATTTAATTCAATTTGAATTCATTTCTATTCAATTCGAATTCAAATTCACTTTCTATTCAATTCGAATCGAATTCTTTTTCTATTCGATTCGAATTCATTTCAAATTGATTCAATAAAATTTCAATTTGAATTTTAATCTAATTTAATTTGAATTTCATTTCAAAATTTTAAATTTTGAAATCACTTTTCAATATTCATTATAAAACGAATAGAATCGACATAAATATCGTTCGCATCAAAATAACGCATCTCTAATCAACACGGCTTTATATTTTTCAAACACTTCTTTATTCTATTCAACAAATGAATATTTATTCTATTCAACACATGAATCTATATTTCTTTCAACACTTGACTAATCTCAACAAATGAGTATTGTCAACACATGAATCTTATTTTATAATATTCATTATTTTCCCGATTGGAATGAGGCCCAATCAATCACCATATAATGTTAATTATATGGATTCCATACAACACATGTATATAATAGCAATGATAAACAATCAACCATCATCCAAAGTGCACCACACAACTGCATAAGCATCAAATATAAATAATTAACGCTTACACAGCCTGTCGACCAATCGATCGACATACAATTAAATAATTGGGATTAGTGTACGCCAAATTTCATCCCAACACCCGTGTGGGGTTTCAAATCAACAAACACAGATTTTTATTTGTGCAGTTGGGCGATGTGTAAAATTTATCGACCCAATCAATATCAGTCAAATCAGTGTATATAAACAAATTGGCCGATTTATTTATAAATATTTATTTATTCACATTCACGTTAAAAATTATATTTTTAACGATAAAATATTTTTAACTATATAAATATTTTATTTCCTTTCAACACAAGAATATTTTATTATTCAATCATTCCACAACACAATCAATTTTCACAACACATCAATCAAACAAACAAGCCGTCCATGGTCTGTGGACGACGGGTGTCGGGTGCTACTAAGCACCGTCTGCATCCTAGTATATATATATATATATATATATATATATATAACTAGAAAAAGAAATTTAGAGTGAGAAGTTCTCACCAAAGCTATCCCAACTCCACGACACTTCTAATGTAGGAAATCTTCGCTGTTCAAGCCTTTTGTCACTTTCGTTGCCCGTAGCCACTACATATATAAAAATCACATTTTTATACTGTTGTTATGTATATAAAAATCATATTTTTATAATCACTCCATATGGATAAAAATTCTATTTTTACACCGCTACTATATAGAAAAAAATTCTATTTTTACATCGCTACTATATAGATAAAAATTCTATTTTTACATTGCTACTATATAGATAAAAATTCTATTTTTATATCGCTACTATATAGATAAAAATTCTATTTTTACATCGTTACTATATAGATAAAAATTCTATTTTTACATCGTTACTATATAGATAAAAATTCCGCCTTTTTTTTATAATAAAGATTTCGCCTTTTTTATAATAAAGATTTCGCATTTTTCATAATAAAGATTTCGCCTTTTTTATAATAAAGATTTCGCCTTTTTTATAATAAAGATTTCGCCTTTTTTATTTTTGGTTTATTTAATTATTCAATTTCAAAAAGCAACTTTTATTTTCGACCTCGAAACGAGACCCACCGCCTATCGTCCATAGCTAATTACCCCCATTCCGAACACAATGAGATATGTATCGTAGGCCGATTCGATCGTTTCGATCAGTTTTCGTCAAAATCAACATATAACTCTAAATATTGAATTTGAACGCGCATTTCAATTTACCGGGGTCACATACTAACTCTATAAATCCCAGAAAATATTTTCTAGCTTCGTTTTGACGATACGGTCCTAACAAAACTAATTTCGTCGAAATCCAAGGTCATTTGCAAAATTCCCATTTTTAAGGGCCTGAATTCCATAGCGACTATTCAGGATTTTCAACTGGACATATCTTTTGATCCCCGCTATGAAATCTTGATTTTTCTGGTTTGTTGGAAAGATATTCCCAATTAGATTCCATTATTTTTGGTTTCACTAAAATCCGGTTTATTTTGCACCCGGTACAACCAATTGAAGTTTGAAATCGAATTATCGAACTACCGCGCCATTTTCAATTCTATTTATAATTATAAATAATTATTTATTTTCTAACGACGACGTATATAATATATACGTTCGAATTCCATTCAAAATAAATTTTTCAACGATATTTTTCAAAATAATCTATTTTAAACGTACAAAATTCACTAAAATTGCCAAAATAAAAATTTTAAATTGGCTCGCATTTCCGGGTTGTTACAGTCCCGGATCGACCGATATAACCGAGGCGCCTAGCTATCCATCATCCATATAAGTAAAATATCCGAGCGTGCAAAACAAAAAACACCAATCCTAGCTAGAAGGAAACGCATGCCCTCCCTAAGGTCCTTCTCCCGTTTCTGGTTCACACCGGGGTGTGAGGTTCGCGAATTAACGCTACACAAAGGTACGCTGTATTAAAGTCGTGCTTCGATCATCAACCACAAGACTCTGCTTTTCAACAGAAGCCTTAATCATTTGCATCTCAGCATGCCACACAGGGAATTCAAGCCATGCGGCTGATATCTATCAATATATAACCTTGAGCTCGTACGTCTCAGAGAAGGGCGTTAAGCAAGAGAATAAATTCTCCGCCGCCAAACAGATATATATTTATTAGAAATCAATCAACACAGAATAAAATCCAATGTCAGACACACAATCCATTTACAAGTCCGTTCTGAGTCTGAACGAAACCGGAGGAACCTTATTCCTCGCATATCCATTGATCTCCAAGTACATCTGGACGATCACCAACTGATTCCCTCCTCTTGGGTGTATAGCCCAATCAAGATCATCAGTAATTATCCAAACGATGTGAAGACCTCCGGTCTTTAACCACCGTCTTCATCCTCGACACCTCGTCGAATCAGTTATTCAGAATGGGATAAACCCGGCCTTTCCGAATAACTCGCGTATATAATAAACCAGTGCTACACAAACACAACATACGCCTCATTCCAATCAAGAATATTCTTTTATTCAAACATTCTTATATTTTGGGAAAGGTTCCCATTAATTTTATCAAAGATAAATTCTTTAAATTTATTCTTTAATCTTCTTTTGAATTATCAATTCAAACCAAATCATGGTTTATCCAAACTAGTCGGGATTAACGAACCTTACCGAAGTAATCATAAATTTCTCAACCCCAACCTATTCATCCCATGAAGTAAAACTGGTAATACTTCATATCTAACACCACGGTGTTATCGGTAAATTCAATTACCATTTCACGTTCAAATCTAATTAAAGATTTAACTATCGCGTGGAGCAAAACTGGTGATACTCCATTCTCGATCATTTCAATCTAATTAAAGATCCACTAAAACTCCACTTGGTTTTAATCTTCCCAAAAATCAATATTAATCATTGTTTAACTTGGGAAATCATATCATGTCTTTAACTGGGTTAAAGAACCAATGTCATTTAAATCACGGTTCACGATAAACCCAAAATCACATTCTATTCCATCAGCCTTTAACCGTCAATTAGCAAGTAAACAATTCCCTAAGTATTAACCCCGAAGGCCGAAACCAACATCAGATCAATACCCAGGAAACCATTCAACTTAACTAATCTCCAGTTAGTTTCTGATTTTTCTTAACTCCGTCAGGTCTAAGAACAGTATTATTAAAGATACCATTCACGACAACCCAAAATCACATTCCATTGACAATGGAATCTTCATGGAAAACAAATCGATATAAACTTCCATATCCAACCGATAATATAAATGGAATAACGACAAGGCCTTTTAAATTCCATATATATTAACAGTCCTCATCCACAGAAATTCACTTCGATTATTACCAAATCGAATTCCATTCAATTCCAATTTATTTTAAACATCGTTTACGATAAACCCAAAAATCAATTCCAATTCAATTCCAATTAAATATTATTTAATTGGTATACTTCGTTAAATCTAAATAAAAAGATTTAATCTTTTTCTCAACTGGGTTTCAAGAATAGTGTTAATGAAGACACCATTCACGACAAACCGAAATTCCAATTTGATATTAAATACAAGGCTCTGAATAGAAAATATATCGGCTTATATTCAATATCAAACTCTACGGCCAACAAATATCGTATTGGAAATAACGATATAAATATATCTTTCAAATTTCCATTATAATATCTGTATAATCACGAAATTCAATATCGAAATACTCCGAAGACAATTTCGATTCAAATCCATTCCAATTTATATATTGGAAATTCTGGTTATTTTTAAAACCATTTCAAATCCAGTTTATTTATTTCAAAAATAAATGGATTATAATTCTAGTTCAAAACTAGTTCATTTCGATAAAAATCTTTTTTTATCTTTTCAAATATGGAATTTTTCATCCCAATTCTTTCCAAATCATTTCTTATGATTTTACACAAATTATTGCTATTTTTGATAATTTTATCAAGGCCCGTACAGTCGATTTCCATAAACGGCCATCGAACTGCACTTATAACGACCTTTTCCAAATTTGATTTGGACATAATTCCAAATCCAACCGTTAGATTTCGAATCTGTAATATTCGTTTCAAAGCCATTTTCAATACGAACCCAACGGTTACGGTTTTAGGAGAATCCGATGGTCGGATCTCCCGTAATGTCCGTTTGAAGTCAATGGTCGAAATTCGCGAACTGCCGCAGCGCGGAGCGTTCTATTCAGGCCATTATATATATAATATATATATATTACATATATTTAGTCGATTTCCTTTTAAAACGTATTTTACAAATCGTTTTAAATTCGTTTTCAAAACGATTTCAACTTCATATTCAAATTCAAATCTAAATTGAATATTCCATATCATCGATATATAAATGATAATATTTTCAAAACATTATATTTTGAAATCAATTCCTTTTCGATATTCATTATAAAAATGAATAAAATCGATATAAATATCGTTCACGTCAAAATGGAGTCAATCTAATCGACACGACTTTATATATTTAAATATATTCGTGTCCATCCCAAATTGGACATCAAAATCCAGATTTTGATTCTTTTCTGAATATTATTTGTAAATATTCGTTATTTTAAAATGTTCATTCTTTCTGAACTTGAATCAGACACAGCCAATTACCATATAATTTGATTATATGGATTTCACACAACAAATGTGTATAACAACACTGAAAACAGTAATCCATCATCCAGAGTGCATCCTACACTGCATAAGCATCAAATATAAATATTTAACGCTTATAACATCTTTTCAATCAATCGATCGACATACAGCTAATAATTGGGATTAGTGTATGTCAAATCTCATCCCAATACCCGTATGGGGTTTCAAACAATCAAACATAGGTTTTATTTGTGCAGTTGGGCGATATGTAAAATTTATCGTCCCAATCAATATCAGTCAAATGTGTGTACATAAACAAATCATCCGATTTGTTTATAAATATTGCAGTTGGGAGATGTGTAAAATTTATCGTCCCAATCAATATCAGTCAAATGTGTGTACATAAACAAATCATCCGATTTGTTTATAAATATTTATTTTATATACACGTTAAAAATTATATTTTTAACTATAAAATATTTATTCATTCCACATCACACAATCAATTTTCATAACACATAAATCAAACAAACAAGTCATCCATGGTCTATGGACGATGGGGAACAGTTCATATATGCAGTTACATAATAAATAACTGTATAAGAAAAATTATAGTGAGTAGTTCTCACCTTGGGGTTCCATTCCGTTAGTCTTTCTTTCTGAACTGTTTGGATTTGTTCGAAATTCCAATGCATCCTTTTCACGCTGTTCATATATAAAATCACATTTTTATCGCTTCATTCCAATAAAAATAAAAATCATATTTTTATTCTACTTCATATATTTTTACAATGCTTCTTTGTATATAAAAATTATATTTTTATATCTCTAATTCCAATATAAAGATCGATTTTTTATAGCGCTACAACATTATAAAAATTATATTTTTATAGCGCTTTATACATAATAAAAATTATATTTTTATATCGCCTTTCAAACAATAAAAATCGTATTTTTATTTCAAATCCATATGTATAAAAATCGTATTTTTAATTCAATATTATACATATAAAAATCAAATCTTTTTGATGTAGTAAAATCAAATCTTTTTCGCTATTTATAAATATAAAAATCAGATTTTTATTAGTTATAAAAATTATATTTTTATAGATTATCTTTCCAAAAAAAAATCACCTTTCTATTCCAGTATTATATAAAATAAATACATAAACAAACTGAAATAAAATCAATTTACCTTTCTTTTGCACGTGGGGGGGGGTGATTTTGCCATTGACGCAAGGGGGGGGCTGGTGGCGCAGTCGGAGGGTGGTCAGGGGGTCGGGCGTAGGCCCAGGGGTTGCAGCGGTTTGTCTTCAGGTGGTGGCGGGTTTCGATTCAGGGGTTGAGGAGTTTGTGGCTCACGATACAAGGAGAGGGGAGGTTTTCGACGGACTAGAGAGAGAAGGGGGGATCAACGTCGGCCGACGATGGATGGGGCGGAGGCGATGCGGCAGCGGTGGGTAGAGGGGCGCCATATTTTTTTTTGGATCAACGGTTCTAATAGGAGAATAGTAAAAAGGGAGGGGCTTAAGTGAAAAAAATATGGTTTTATATATTTTTATTTTAATTTAATTTTCAAAAAGGTTGACTTTTCATTTGAACTCTAAATCAAACCCAACGAGTGTCGCCCCCAGCTAAATACCCTCATTCCGAACGCAATGGGATATGTTTCGTAACCCAATTCGGCTGTTACGATCAGTTTTGATCAAATTTAAAATATAAATCCTTATATTAAATTTTAAACGTACATTTTAATTTACCGGGACCACATACTGATTCGAAAAATCCTAAAAAAATTATTTCTAGCTTCGTATTAACGATACAGTCCTAACAAAACTAATTTCGTCAAATTCCGAGACTGTTTGAAAAATGGCCATTTTCTGGTCGATCGAAATTGTTAAAACACGTTTTACTTCGCCACGCTCACCTATTGATTCAGAAAATTATGAATTTTGAAACCTAGCAATAAGTCGACATCCCCGATCCAACAAAAATGGTTTCGTTGAAAACAGTGGTCGTTTGCAAAATTTCCATTTTTAAGGGCCAGAATTCCATAGCGACTATTCTGAATTTTCAACTGGACGTAACTTTTTATCCCCGCTATGAAATTTCAATTTTTCAAATTCGTTGGAAAGATATTCTCAAATAGATTCAAATATTTTTGGTTTCGCTAAAATCCGGTTTATTTTGAATCCTGTACGTTCATTTGAATTTTGAAATCGAATTTTCAAACTACCGCGCCATTTTCAATTCCTTTTATAATTAATAATAAATATTTATATTCTAACGTCGATTCAAATAAATATATATGTTACACTTCAATTCAAAATAAATTTCTCGCCGTCATTATTTAAAATAGATCATTTTAAATATTCAAAATTCATTAAAATTACCAAAATAAAAATTTTAAATTGGTTCAGATTTTCCAGGTTGTTACAATCTCCCCCACTTTAATCTTTTCGTCCCCGAAAAGGAACGAAGCTGAAAGTTGTTTTACAAATGAACTCAACTTTCATTATTTTCTTTATGGCTTAAGTGCTTCAAAATTTCAGTTTCTAAGAATATTTCAAATTCTTCAAAAATTTGGCTAGCACCCTAAATTTTCGAAAATTTTTGCCATAACCTCCCCTGCACGGGAGCACCGGGAAAATCCCGAAATTGCCATACAGGCCTCTCCAGTCCAAAAAGAAAAAGAAACAGCCAATCGGCTCATAAAATCATCAAAACCCCAAGAAATACAATAAACATGTATCTATTTGTCGGTCAAACAATTTTATTCCTCTTCTCTAGCCTCCTTGCTATGACCTGTTCAATGTATATACATGTACATGTATGCAAATTCAAACAATTTTCAATTCAGTCCACAATTTGATATAATTTGGCTAAATGGTTCAAATTTTAATTAATCAACCAATAATCAAACAACACAATCAGCAATCAATTAGTTGATTAGCTTTTCAAATTCATAACTTTGATACATAGTCCAAAAATTAGATTTTTGATGCCAAATCACAACAATAAGCCCTATCTAGTTTTGGTTCTCACACCAGTCAATTGGAAATATATAGAAATCCCACTTTCGAAACCCGAACATAAATGCTGATGATGCTCGAACAATCATCAGAATCATCTACGAGCGACTAGAGTGTGATTCTATATCTATCCAGTATATTAAAACTTCAAATACACGTGGATCAGACGTATACGCAAAATCTTTATATACTTGATTGTCCAAATCAATATAAAAATAATATTCAAATACAAATAATTGATTTAAATTTTCAAAACAAAATTCGTTTTCAATTTTATTCTAAAAAACATCACTCTTCACACTCGTTCTAGGATACTACTGATCCCATTTCTAACGAGTCATTCTCATTGGATATTACTAATCCAATCTCTGACGAATTCTTTCATTTGGTTCTAATTGTCTTATTCTCTAGCTTTGTAAACCAAAGCTCTGATACCAAATATAAGGACCCAGAACTTCCCCGGTCTCCGAGGAGAAGAGGAAGAACGGATTGCCTTGAGGACAAGACGAATCAGAACACATACAGAAGAACATTTCATTGCTTATTACAACAATTCCATCAGAATACAAGAATATACAGAGTATGAACGAATAAAATACATTCAGTAAATATCAGAGATTACAACACATTACATAGCAGCGGAAAATAATACAAAACACAACTGAAAGAGACAAAAAGGATACAGAGCTTTCCGAATATCATTCCAGTTGTGAACCAGGATCCTGTGAATATAAATCTGCAAAACCCAAACTACTAGCTGCCCGTGTCGAAAATAGGGGCACCCAGAGTTTAGGTTAAAACAATAAACTCCAGGTCAGTCATGTGACTGGTGTGAGAACTAAAACAGTTATTAATCTTTATTTTAAAGTTAGGTAAATCAAGGGACCACACCGTATAACACCGAACGGGTTTCCTCCCAAGAATATCAGTGCATAAAACAACAGCGCAATGCTAAATAAAGAACAATGAAGCTATTATAAGACTCAGGTCCCATCACACAATGCAACGCAAGCCAGAGGACAGAGTTTTTACCTTATAATAGCCAAGAATGCTTGGTACGTAAAATTTCATGTTTTATTATTACTATAAGTGTACAGTGTCAAAACAATTTCAATCATAAGTATCAATCATAGACGGCATAAGTACCCCATACCACTATGCCGCCATATATAGGTTCTACAATCAAAACCACAAAGTCGCGTATTGGAAGTTGGATTTCCATCTGTGAACCAAGGCAAGGGATCGTCCTTACCGCTTCGAGATGATCTAGCCCGTGTCTCTGGCAAGTACTCTGTCAAGCCTTGGATCGTCAGGGCCGGTCCACTCGACGTGGATTAAACTGAAACCCTGGACAATGCGTTTCCCCGCCCTATGGGGCGTCAATGAGCCAAAGGACTCCATCGGTCCTGGATCGACCGATATAACTGAGGCGCCTCGTTATCCATCATCACATAAGTAAAATGTCTAGGCGTGTAAAACCCAAAACACCACTCCTAGCTAGAAGGAAACGCATGCCCTCCCTAAGGCCCTTCTCCCGTTTCTGATTCACACCAGGGTGTGAGGTTCGCGAGTTAACGCTACACAAAGCTACGTTGTATTAAAGTCGTGCTTTGATCATCAACCACAAGAATTTTCTTTTCAACAGAAGCCTTGATCATTTGCATCTCAGCATGCCACACAGGGAATTCATGTCATGCGTCTGATATCTATCAATATATAACCTCTGAGCTCGTACGTCTAAGAGAAGGGCGTTAAGCAAGAGAATAAATTCTCCGCCGCCAATAAGATATATATTTAATAGAAATCAATCAACACAGAATAAAATCCAATGTCAGACACACAATCCATTTACAAGTCCGTTCTGGGTCTGAACGAAACCGGAGGAACCTTATTCCTCGCATATCCATTGATCTCCAAGTACGTCTGGACGATCACCAACTGATTCCCTCCTCTTGGGTGTACAGCCCAATCAAGATCATCAGTAATTGTCCAAATTATGTGAAGACCTCCGGTCTTCAGCCACCGTCTTCATCCTCGACACCTCGCCGAATCAGTTATTCAGAGTGGGATAAACCTGGCCTTTCCGAATAACTCGCGTATATAATAAACCAGTGTTACACAATCACAGCATACGCCTCATTCCAATCCAGAATATTCTTTTATTCAAACATTCTTATATTTTGGGAAAGGTTCCCATTAATTTTATCAAAGATAAATTCTTTAAATTTATTCTTTAATCTTCTTTTGGATTATCAATTCAAACCAAATCATGGTTTATCCAAACTAGTCGGGATTAACGAACCTTACCGAAGTAATCATTTATTAAATTTCTCAACCCCAACCAATTCATCCCATGAAGTAAAATTGGTAATACTTCATATCTAACACCACGGTGTTATCGGTAAATTCAATTACCATTTCATGTTCAAACCTAATTAAAGATTTAACTATTGTGTGGAGCAAAACTGGTGATACTCCATTCTCGATCATTTCAATCTAATTAAAGATCCATTAAAACTCCACTTGGTTTTAATCTTCCCAAAAATCAATATTAATGATTGTTTAACTTGGGAAATCATATCCTGTCTTTAACTGGGTTAAAGAACCAATGTCATTTAAAACACGGTTCACGATAAACCCAAAATCACATTCTATTCCATCAGCCTTTAACCGTCAATTAGCAAGTGAACAATTCCCTAAGTATTAACCCCGAAGGCCGAAACCAACATCAGATCAATAGCCAGGAAACCATTCAACTTAATTAATCTCCAGTTAGTTTCTAATTTTTCTTAACTCCGTTGGGTCTAAGAACAGTATTATTAAAGATGCCATTCACGACAACCCAAAATCACATTCCATTGACAATGGAATCTTCATGGAAAACAAATCGACATATATAATCGATATAAACTTCCATATCCAACCGATAATATAAATGGAATAACGACAAGGCCTTTTAAATTCCATATATATTAACAGTCCTCATCCACAGAAATTCACTTCGATTATTACCAAATCGAATTCCATTCAATTCCAATTTAATATGTTAAATTGGAAACTTTACTTTGGAAAATCTCCTTTAAATCTTAACAAAAGCTTTATAAATTCCAAATCCCATTTCAATGTAAATCGGGTTAAAGAACGAATGTCGCTAAAACACAGTTCACGATAAGCCCAATTCACATTCCTTTAACGATCGGGTTAAAGAACAAGTGTTATTTAAAACATCGTTCACGATAAACCCAAAAATCAATTCCAATTAAATATTCTTTAATTGGTATATTTCGTTAAATCTAAATAAAAAGATTTAATCTTTTTATCAACTGGGTTTCAAGAATAGTGTTAATGAAGACACCATTCACGACAAACCCAAATTCCAATTTGATATTAAATACAAGGATCTGAATAGAAAATATATCGGCTTATATTCAATATCAAATCCTACGGCCAACAAATATCGTATTGGAAATAATGATATAAATATATCTTTCAAATTTCCATAACAATATCTGTATTATCACGAAATTCAATATCGAAGTACTCCGAAGACAATTTCGATTCAAATCCATTACAATTTATATATTGAAAATTCTGTTTATTTTTAAAACCATTTCAAATCCAATTTATTTATTTCAAAAATAAATGGATTATAATTCTAGTTTAAAACTAGTTCATTTCGATAAAAAACTATTTTTATCTTTTCAAATATAGAATTTTTCATCCTAATTCTTTCTAAATCATTTCTTATGATTTTACACAAATTATTGCTATTTTTAATAATTTTATCAAAGCCCGTACAGTCGATTTCCATAAATGGCCATCGAACTGCACTTACAGCACCTTTTCCAATTTTAATTTGGACATAATTCCAAATCCAACCGTTAGATTTCAAATCTTTAATATTCCTTAGAAAGATCTTTTTGATACGAACCCAACGGTTCTGATTTTAGGAGAATCCGACGGTCGGATCTCCCGTAATGTCCGTTCGAAGTCAATGGTCGAAATTCGCGAACTACCGCAGCGCGGAGCGATCTATTCAGGCCATTATATATAATATATATATATATTATATATATTTCATGGATTTGCTTTTAAAACGTATTTTGTAAATCGTTTTAAATTCGTTTTCAAAACGATTTCAACTTCATATTCAATTTCAAATCTAAATTGAATATTCCATATCATCGATATATAAATGATAATATTTTCAAAACATTATATTTTGAAATCAATTCCTTCTCGATATTCATTATAAAAATGAATAAAATCGATATAGATATCGTTTATGTAAAAATGGCGTCAATCTAATCAACACGACTCATATATATTCGTGTCCATCCCAAATCGGACATCAAAATCAGATTTTGATTCTTTTCTAAATATTATTTGAAAATATTGGTTATTTTAAAATGTTCATTCTTTTTTAACTGGAATCAGACACAGCCAATTTCCGTATATGTTGATTATATGGATTTCACACAACAAATGTGTATAACAACACTGAAAACTGCAATCCATCATCCAAAGTGCATCCTACACTACATAAGCATCAAATATAAATATTTAACGCTTATAACAGCTTGTCAATCAATCGATCGACATACAGCTAATTATTGGGATTAGTGTATGTCCAATCTCATCCCAATACCCGTGTGGGGTTTCAAACAATCAAACACAGGTTTTATTTGTGCAGTTGGGCGATGTGTAAAATTTATCATCCCAATCAATATCAGTCAAATGTGTGTACATAAACAAATCGTCCGATTTGTTTATAAATATTTATTTTACATACACGTTAAAAATTAAATTTTTAACTATAAAATATTTATTCATTCTACATCACACAATCAATTTTCACAACACATAAATCAAACAAACAAGTCGTCCATGGTCTGTGGACGACGGGGAACATTTCATATATGCAGTTACTTAGTAAATAACTGTATAAGAAAAATTATAGAGAGGAGTTCTCACCTTGGGGTTCCACTTCGCCAGTCTTTCTTTCTGAACTGTTTGGATTTGTTCGAAATTTCAATGCATCCTTTTCACGCTGTTCATATATAAAATCACATTTTTATCGCTTCATTCCAATAAAAATAAAAATCATATTTTTATTCTACTTCATATATTTTTACAACGCTTCTTTGTATATAAAAATTATATTTTTATATCTCTACTTCCTATATAAAGATCGAATTTTTATAGCGCTACAACATTACAAAATTATATTTTTATAGCGCTTTATACATAATAAAAATTATATTTTTATATCGCCTTTCAAACAATAAAAATCGTATTTTTATTTCAAATCCATATGTATAAAAATCGTATTTTTAATTCACTATTATACATATAAAAATCAAATCTTTTTGATGTAGTAAAATCAAATCTTTTTCACTATTTATAAATATAAAAATCAGATTTTTATTAGTTATAAAAATTATATTTTTATAGATTATCTTTCCGTAAAAAAAATCACCTTTTTATTCTAATATTATATAAAATAAATAAATAAATAAACAAACTGAAATAAAATCAATTTACCTTTCTTTTACGCGGGACGGGGGGAGATTTCTGTCATCGACGTAAGGGGGGCTGCTGGTGGCGCAGTCGGAGGGTGGTCAGGGGGTCGGGCGTGGGCCGAGGGGGTGCAGCGGTTGGTCTCCAGGTGATGGCGGGTTTCGATTCAGGGGTTGAGGAGTTTGTGGCTCGCGATACAAGGAGGGGGGTTTCGACGGACTGGAGGGGGGAGGGAGGATCAACGTCAACCGACGATGGATGGGACGGAGGCGATGCGGAGGGCGGAGGGCAGCGGTGGGTAGAGAGGCACCATTTTTTTTTTTTTTGGGATCGACGGTTCTGATAGGAGAATAGTAAAAAGGGGGCTTAAGTGAAAAAATATGGTTTTATATATTTTTATTTTAATTTAATTTTCAAAAAGGTTGACTTTTCATTCGAACTCTAAATCAAACCCAACGACTGGCGCCTCTAGCTAAATACCCCCATTCCGAACGCAATGGGATATGTTTCGTAACCTAATTCGGTTGTTACGATCAGTTTTGATCAAATTTAAAATACAAATTTTTATATTGAATTTTAAACGTACATTTTAATTTACCGGGATCACATACTGATTCGAAAAATCCTAGAAAAATTATTTCTAGCTTTGTATTGACGATACGGTCCTAACAAAACTAATTTCGTCAAATTCCGAGGACCGTTTGAAAAATGGTCGTTTTCTGGTCGATCGAAATTGTTAAAACACGTTTTACTTCGCCACGCTCACATATTGACTCAGAAAATTATGAATTTTGAAACCTAACAATAATTCGACATCCTGGATCCAATAAAAGTGGTTTCGTCGAAAACAGAGGTCGTTTGCAAAATTTCCATTTTTAAGGGCCAGAATTCCATAGCGACTATTCTGAATTTTCAACTGGACGTAACTTTATATCCCCACTATGAAATTTCAATTTTTCGGATTCGTTGGAAAGATATTCTCAAATAGATTCAAATATTTTTGGTTTTGCTAAAATACGGTTTATTTTGAATCTTGTATATTCATTTGAAATTTGAAATTTGAAATCAAATTTTCAAACTACCGCGCCATTTTCAATTCCTTTTATAATTAAAAATAAATATTTATATTCTAACGTTGATTCAAATAAATATATACGTTACACTTCTATTCAAAATAAATTTCTCGTCGTCATTATTTAAAATAATTCATTTTTTATATTCAAAATTCATTAAAATTGCCAAAATAAAAAATTTAAATTGGTTCAGATTTTCTGGGTTGTTACAAGCACGAACTTATTCAACTGATGTTACAACCCGGAATTTTGACGATAATTAATTTAGTTATTTTATTAGATTTCGAAAATGAAATTTTACCATGAAACTTGGACCGTTGTATTCGTGATGGAATTCTAGTCAACTTTCGTGTTTGGAACTTCATGAATGGAGTCCGTATGAAAAAGTTATGGATGAAATACAAAAACGGACGAAAAATAAATAAACATAATATATTTATATATAGTAATACATGTTTTCCTTTGCCTCCACTGCAGATTAACCCAGGAAGTCGACCGGGGCGGTCGAGCACTGGATCGACCCTTTGTCGATCTTGATAGTGGAGGCTAGGGTTTGTTTATATAATATATATTATATCAACGGACAGATCTTTGTTAATTTAAATCTAATGGTCTAGAGTCATTTCTATGCCAATAAATAAAAGGCTAGACCCCTAATCACTTATTCATATTTCATGGAAGCAGGAGCGAATCTCTGTCATTTCCAATCCTCTAATCTCTCCCAAAATATAAACATATGTAAATAAGATTAACAAGAATTTTAGATATTAGATTCAGATCTATGAAAAAGAGGTGGTTCTTCGGTTAGGTAATTTATATTATTGAATTTCCTTCTTCTTTTCCTATTTCTCATTCAGATCTACAAATCTAAATCTTTGTTTGTAAATCTCCTTTGGAAATAAATTATAGATCTGTAGGATTTGGGAAAATTACGCCTAAAAGTTGCATCAGATTCAGGTTCAGATAGCTTTCAATGAGTGGGAAATATTATACACTGTTTATAATAAACTTATATAATTCGTTTGTGTTGAATTTGAATTATATGCCTAGAAGTTTATCAGATTTATCTGTTTTTATCAAATCTGAAATAATATGTTGAAAGTTTGGATATAAATTTGTAGGCCTTTTATTCAATAAGATTATATAGCATGCAGTTGTTCTTAGATTTGTTTGTGGTTATTGTAAACACCTTGGATTCAGAAACCATTATTACATTTTTTTGTTTTATTCCAAATTCATAGTAATTGGGTGTTCAATTGTAATTGTACAGTTTTGGTTAAAATAGCAATAATCCTATTTTTGGTTGATAATGTTGAGGACATACTTGGTTACTGTAGTTTTTTCTTTTTGTTCTTTTCGCAATAAAAGACAATATTTGAAATATACAAGGAACATATGTGATTCAAATAAGAATATATATATATTTTTGGAAGACGGGTGTGTAGTGTGGCACTACACAGCCGGTTACGCATAGATATAATTAGCTAGATAAATATCTGGTTGACAAGCCCAACCAGTGGCATAAAGTTCCGCCAAGAAGGCCAAAGTAGATAGTACTAGCTTACTACAATGCAAAATTATACATCAGATAGATCAGAGCATACCATAACTTATTAGATTACAAGCCAAAATAAAGTAAAGCAGATAGCATAAGTGCACCGTGCCAATCAGAGCGGAATCTGGGTGCTACTTTCTTGTGAACCAGGCAAATGAGGCATAGGCAGAGTTAGCCTGAAACGAGCAGGCCTGGTCGATCCTGTCCAAGAGTCGAAAAGATGCAAGATGTGATGACAAATACCCAACAAAGTTTCTTTGGTCTACCGAAGATATGAGTGTTTCGTTCCAACCAGATACTCCAGGCAAAGAGAGCCACTAAAGAATCCAATATAGGGTCTGGGGGGTTATGCTGCAAATATTCAAAAATGAGTGAATCAAGGGGATAAAACCAAGAAGGAAGGAGCTGATTGCAGCCCAAACCGCATAGGAGAAATCACATTCAAAAAAGAGGTGAGTGAGAGATTCATTATGACTGTTACAGAGGACACAAATAGGATCGATATTGTTGTTGAAGCGATAAATACGTCTTTGGTGTTGATTCGGTTATGAACGAGTAGCCATTGAAAGAAGATAATGCGGGGAGGAAGATGACAATTCCAGACACGAGCGAAAGTGAAGCACCTACCTGGATGAATAAGGAATTTATAACAGGCCGCTACATAGAAGTTGGGGCCCAAGGCCCAAATAAATCTATCAGGATCGGGGTTGAATTGGGTTGAGTTACGGATATGATCAATGCACACAAGCTCATTAATCGTTTCTAGCCCAAAATTGGTGGAAGGTAGAAAGCCCAATGGGCCCAGAGAATGTGCTGAAGCAACTGACAGGGGATTAAATTGGTTTAATAATGCCAAGTTTTGGAAAAAGGGAGGAGAAGGGGATCTGTTCGTTCCAAATATCCATCCAAAATAAGCAAGAGTTGCCATTATTGACTATAACGTGAAAGAGAGATTTTATTCTGGGGATGGTGGATAATACTCCTTTCCAGAAAGGCGAAGGATTAAAAGAAGGGCTGAAGTGAAGGATGAAGAAGAGGTTAGCTTGATATAGTCTATAAAGTATCCAGTCTTTCCAAATAAATTATCCTGGGGTAAGGCAACGCCAAAGCCATTTAGCCAGAAGCACCACGTTGAAGATAAAGAGGTTGTGAATTCCAAGTCCCCCATGGTTCAACGGAAGGCAAACAGTTTTGCAATTGATTAGTTTTTTCAATTTACCCCCATTCCAGAGGAAAGAGCATCGAATTGAATCAATTTTGTTGATTACCCAAACTGGGAGTTTGTGGAAGGACATCCAGTAGGTTGGAAGTGAAGTGAGAACATGCTTGACCATGACAAGGCGGCCCGCTGATGATAATGAATTGGCTTTCCAACTTGCAAGTCTATTTTCAATTTTGGAAATGAGAGGTAGCCAGTCAGATTTGTGAAGTTTGGTAGGACTAAGTGGAATGCCTAAGTATGTGATTGGGAATGAATCCAGATTGCAATTGAGACATTCAGCAATTCTAGGACCCAGGTGAGTGCAATTGCCCAACATTATAATAGAGATTTTATTGAAGTTGATGGATAATACTGAAATCATTTCAAAAGTGTAGAGGAGTATTTTGAGGCAGTGGATGTTAGAGGGTGATGGAGGGGTGAAGAGAATAGTATCGTCTGCAAATTGTAAGCATGTTGTATGAACATTTGGATTTGGGAGTGAGATGCCAGAGAGTATGCCTGAGATACTGATTGCTTAATCATTTGATTAAAAACATCTGCAATCAAAACAAAGATGGGGGGAGAGAGGGTCCCCTTGTCTTAATCCTCTTCTAGATTTAATTTTGCCACCGAATTCTCCATTAATGAATACTGTAGAGATGCTAGTGTGAAGAATTGCTTTGATCCAATTACACCATCTCAAGGGGAAACCTCTATGGGACATAAGAGAGAATATAATGTCCCAGCTAATTGAGTCAAATGCTTTTGAAAAGTCAAGTTTGATTAGAACACCCGGGGTATTTGAATTATGGCGATAGGAAATTACTTCTTGGGTAGCGGCAACACAATCAAGAATGTTTCTACCTTTGATAAATGCAGATTGTTCAGGGTCAATCAGTGATTCAATGTGGTTTTGAAGTCTGATGGCTAAGATTTTAGTGATAATTTTGAATGTTGTATTGAGAAGACTAATGGGTCTGAAGGAATGTAAAGTGTTGGCACCAGAGAATTTGGGGATGAGAATGATATTCACATAATTTAATTTGGCAATAGATGAGGGGTTGGCAAAGAATTCATAACACATTTCAATGGTATATGTTTTCAGTGTGGGCCAAAAGTGTTTGAAGAAGACTGGGCCAAACCCATCAGGCCCAGGGGCTTTATCATTCGCCATTTCTTTTAGGGCCTGCCAAATCTCCTCCTAAGAGAAAGGTTGATCAATAATTATCGGAGAAGGGTTAGGGTATAAATGATGCCAGTTTATATCAGGAGAAGATGGAGGAAGTGAACCAAGAATGCTTCTATAATAGTTAGTGAAGAGATGGCATATGTTCTTTGAATCAGTGAATGAGGTGTTGTCATGAACGATTTCTGAAATGAAAGAGGAGCGACGATGTCCATTGGCAATTCTATGAGAAAAGGCAGTATTTTTATCTCCCTCCTTAATCCAATTAGCTTTTGATCTTTGTTTCCAACCAAGTTCTTCTTGCTTGATTAATCTGTCTAACTCTAACCCATGTTCTTTCAGGTTGTACCGTTCAGAGTCAGACAAGGGACGATGTTCCTCAATGATGTTCAAGTTGAGAATAGCATCTTGAGTGGAAGAGATACGATATTTTAAGGAATTCCATACATTTTTAGCCCATGGACGAATTAATTTCCTTAAGGAACGAAGCTTGCATACCATCCTTACAGACGCAGATTGGTGGTTTGGTAATTTATTCCAGTTATGGATGATAAAGCTATCAAAGGAAGGTTCAAGCAACCAGAGTCTTTCAAATCTGAATGGACGATTGATAGGGGGACTAGAGCATGTATCACAGAGGATTGGGCAATGATCAGAAATGGTGGTGGCTAGACCATTCACTAATGACAGAGGAAAAAATCATCCCATATAAGATTGAAGAAGAAACGATCAAGTTTAGCCAAAGAGGGGGAATCTCGTCTGTTTGACCAGGCATATCGAAGGTTGCTGATCGGTGGTTCAATGAGGGGGCAAGATTGGATAAAAGCATTAAATTGAGGAGAGTCTGAAGATGCATTTCCAGAGTTATGATCAATGACGAATCGAGTCGTGTTGAAATCACCACCAATAATCCAAGGGTCATTAATATGTTGAGACAAGTCATAACAATATTGCCATGTTACAATTCTATCATGAGCATCGTTGGGTGCATAAATATTAGTGAAGTGGAAAACATTATTAGAAGAAATGTGACGAAGGGACACGTGTAAAACTGATGGAGAAGAAAATGAATGTTCAAAAGACCACACGTGCTCATTCCAAGCAGTGATCAAACCGCCACGAGTGTCTAAAGCATCAACATGTATCCATCCAGATAAGAGGGGTCCACAAATTCTACGAATGAGAGAGCTGGGCGGGTTGGAGAGTTTAGTTTCTTGTAAAAATAAGATATCGATATGAAGTGGGGAAATGATGAGATTGACAGCATGATTTTTTGTTGGGTTCCTCAAACCTCTGATATTCCACGTGACTATCTTCATTTAGAGAGGTTAGTACGCTGTTGTTCTAGGGTTTGCATAGCCATGTAGTGTTTGTCATGCAAAGTAACACCCATATATTTTGCCAATTTTTTATTTAAAACTTTATTAGCTGAAGAAAAAACAACAGGTTCAAAATAGCTACCCGAGGTTCCAAGAGGCAGTGAGAGAGCTCTGTTGATCCGAACACTCCTTCTGACCGACGCTAACGAAAAGCGAGGAGAGGATGAATCTTAAACTTCTAATTGTCCATGCTGAGCTGTAGGTTGCTGATCTTGGACTTGTTGAGTTGGCAACTGCTGGTGAAGGGGAGTAAAAAGATCCAGGTCAGCCAATGGGTCCCATCTAGGCATCGTCATTTCCACATTCTGTTGGTCAAAGAGAGATAGATCATGCTGATGATCATCCAGAATTTTCGGCACCTGTCTCAAAGCTTCATCATACATAACATCGAACCTATCTTCTTCCATATGCTCCACAGACTGTGCCATAGGTTGAAAAATAAATCCATCATGCTCATAATCGATCCCCAAGAGGAGTGTCTCCAGACGTTGGCAAGGATGAGCGTGGGACCAGCGATACCTTCATAGAATTGCATCTTGACATAAAGGAAACGGTCATCGATGAAAGACCAATCGCACAAATCAGAGTGGATGTATCTCCCCATCGGCTTTAAAGCTTCTCGAATGGCATCCGTGTTATGCTTAAGGAACTCAGGAAAGTCACTAATTTTTGCCTATATTTCCGCTTCAAGAGTGGGTTCTGGAATTTATTCATGAGTACTAGCTTGTTGAAGCGAGACAACACCTCCATCTTCATTGTTCAAGAATTAAAGCATTAAGGCCTGCTCTTTGGTGTTTGCATTAGGAAAATGAATAAGGAAGGAGTTGTCAGAGGTATGCCAGATTGGCCACACATATTCATGTCCAAAGGTTGATGTTAGAACTTGTGAAAGCATTTCAATGGACCAGAGACCATCAATGATTGTTGCAGTTAAATATAGGTAGGCGTCTGCCATTTCTAAGAAAAGAGGAATTTTTTGAGGGATAGAGGATGAATGATCTGGAGAAGGGGGTGATTTTTCTTTTGAGGTGATGGAGGTATTAAATTTTGAATTAGTGGATTTAGGGTTATGATAACGATTGGAAATATGATTAGACTGGTGGGACCTTCTGCTCAGATTTTGCAGGTGTGGTGGCAAATGACTGTTCGAGGATCGCGCTGCCTTGGGACATGTCAACGCAGCATTTTTGGCTCGAGAAGCTAATGTGTTTTTATCGGGACATTGCAAACAAGCATGCCCAAAGAATGAGCAATAATAGCATATTACCGCATTTCTACACTTCTTTGCCACGTGTCCACGATTGGCACACTTGAGGCATCTTCTTTCTGATTTCTAAATTTTCAGAGTATCCTGGACTGTTTTGAATGAAGGAACAACTCCTTTACGTTCTACAGTAGGCTTAGGGAGGATGGGTGGAAGCCTAGCTCTCGACGCCGCCACTTGGGCGTAAGTAAGTGGTAGTTGGATATGAAATGGGGCAACAGTTTGAGAACCTGCTTGAACATAATTGCGATCACCAGGGAAGTGATGGATGGGTAGTGAATCAATGTCAAGAGGAGAAGAATACCCCTTTGAAAATGAGGCTTGAGAAGTTGATGAAGATAGATGATAAGAGAAAGAGAGAGAAGGTTTATGGCAAGGGGGAGGTTTCGCCATTAAAATTTTGAAAGTTAAATCAATTATTTTGGAGTTTGCAACATTTATTCTAAATAAACGGCTACCTGTTTCCTTGTGAATTGAAATGTTCTAAAAAAATTAAATAATTTGGACAAAAATAAAATAATTACAGTGAATAACCTTTTTATAAGATTGTGAATCTTAAAACAAGATTAAACATAAAAAGGGTTGTTTTGGTTGTTAGTTTAGACCAGAGCATAAATAATAAATGCTAAATAAATAAGATTAGTAACTACGTTAAGTATGTTTTTAAAATATAAATACCCATATATATATATATATATATATATATATATATATATTATAATCTTATCCGTCCAAATCTACGTAAGTAACGTTATCATAATAAATGTTTGTTGTGTGTTTGAATAGTTTCCGTTTTATGGGTATGTGTATGTAAATATAACCCATATTGAATAGAAATAATATTATGACCGTTATAGCAATAGATGTAATTGATTTTCTATATAAATAAAAAGGGTCATAAGTAAGGTAACAGCTATTGTAACCATGAACGATTTTGGAATTAATTGAATAGGATAAATATGCCAAAATGGTTACAATCAAAATTTGTATTTAGGAATAGAGATTGTAACTCCAACTAAGAAATGAATAAATAGCAAACTCATATGTATAGTCACATAAGAATTAAATGGAATTAATTTTTTAGTAATATTTAGGAGTTACATTAATTAGATTAGAATTCAAACGGGACTGATATAAATGGCATCTAATAAGATAATTAATGCCTTAGGAAAATATGATAGTTAGTGTCACAAATGGCATATTGTCTAGATAATAGAAATAAATGGAATAAAAAGGGGAATCAATGGGGATTGATTGACGTTGTAAATACTAAGTCCAATAAGTAAATTAATAATTAAACATCCTAGGATAGGAAGTTAAAGGTTTTCCTTATTTTATTCTAGTTAATCTAGAATTAATATAATTAAGAATAAGGATTGGACTTAGTAGGTTAATGATGTGAGGTCCATTGCCTTATCTGATAGAAGTCGGCACTTTCCATCGGTCCGATATATGCACAACTGATGTATCATTAACCATAGTAACCCATGATGATAGTTAATTGTGTAACAAGGAGTATTTCCTAAAACGAGGTTTATTTCAAGTGTGAGGTATTAAGTGTTTGTAGGACCCTCCCCCCACCCAAAAGAGGAAACCTAAAAAAGGAAATAATTTATAGGTTGGGATAGAGGTATTAAGTAGTTAGATCCACACTTAAAAGGGTATTAAGTGATTTCATAGCTTTCCTCCCCATAAATAAAAAGTATTAAATGGCTATTGGGTACGAGTTGGGTAATCCCAGCGTAGGCCCGCTTCCTCTATGTAGTAAGTGACTGCGGTGAGAGTTCGCCTTGGGATTACATATTAAATGACAGTTAAGGTGGTACCATGGGTCTGCATATCCCGCCGGGAGTATTAAATGGTTAGGGGATTATCTAATAAGGTCAGCTAGATAGTAACATAGGGTCCTCTACGAGGATCTTAAATGGTGTAGCTATAACAACCCGGAAATTCTGAGCCAATTTAAAATTTTTATTTTGGAAATTCTAATGAATTTTGATTATTTAAAATGAATTATTTTAAATAATAACGACGAGAAATTTATTTGATCAGAATTAGAACATATATATCTATATGGATCGTCGTTAGAATATAAATATTTTATTTTAATTATAAAAGGAATTGAAAATGGCGCGATAGTTTGAAATTTCGATTTCAAAGTTCAAATGAATGTACAGGATTCAAAATAAATCGGATTTTAATGAAACCAAAAATACTAGAATCTATTTGAGAATATCTTTCCAACGAATCCGAAAAATTGAAATTTCATAGCGAGAATCAAAAGTTACGCCCAGTTGAAAATTCAGAATAGTCGCTATGGAATTCTGGCCCTTAAAAATGGAAATTTTGCTAACAACTTCGGTTTTCGACGAAACCACTTTTGTTGGATCCGAGATGTCTAGTTATTGCTAGATTCCAAAATTCGTAATTTTTGAAATCAATGTGTGAGCGTGGCAAAGGGAAAACGTGTTTTGAAAGTTTCAGTCAATTTCGATCGACCAAAAAATGACCATTTTTCAAACGGTCTCAGAATTTGACGAAATTAGTTTTGTTAGAACCGTATCGTCAATACGAAGCTAGAAAATATTTTTCGGGAATTTTTAGAGTTAGTGTGTGGCCCCGGTAAATTGAAATGTGCGTTCAAATTCAATATATAGAGTTATATTTTGATTTTGACGAAAACTGGTCGAAACTGCCGAATAGGCTTACGATGCATATCCCATTGTGTTCGAAATGGGGGTAATTAGCTAGGGACAACAGTCGGTGGGTTCGATTTTGAGATCGAGATAAAAAGTTACTTTTTAGAACTTAAATAATTAAATATAATATAATTTTATATAAAAGTCCCTAGCCCCATTCTCCATCATTCAAACCCGAAGTTTTAGGGAAAAAAAGAGAAGAGGAAGGAGGAGCCCGTCGCTCCTCCAATCAGAGCACCACCGCGCCCTCCGGCGCGCCGCCACCAGGCGCGGCTGCCTCCGACCCCTCCCCCCTCCTCTATGCTCCGGTCCTCCTTCTCCTTCTCACGCGAGCCCCACATCAAGACCCCCTTTTCACGGCCTGAGCCGCCGTAACCAAGCCACCGCCCGCCTCTGTCGTGCTTCGGCGACCCCCCCCCCCCCCCGACCGTCCATCCTCCTACACGTCGCCCCTTCTCCCATCTCGAACCCTGCAACCCAATTCGGCCCCAAACACCCCACCAGCAAACCCTAGCCGCCTCCGGCCTGACCGCACCACCCCCACAGTCCCTACCTCCGGTAGCGACCTCTCTTTGATAGGAAGCTCTAGTTCGACGAGAAGCGGTGAGTTTTTATTTAATTTTAATTTCTGTTTTTAATGTATGAAACTGTGTTTTAAAAATCTGATTTTTAAGGGATATGACATAGGATTAAAAGTCGAATTTTTCTATATGTGAATAAAGTATAAAGATTAGATTTTTCATGAAGTAAAGGTTAGATTTTTATCATATATGAAAGGAAGGATTTTTATAATATGAAAGATGTGATTTTTACACAAATGGCTTTGAAATAAAAATATGATTTTTATATTATAGAAAGAATAAAAATATGATTTTTATAATATAGAAAGAATAAAAATATGATTTTTATATTATAGAAAGAATAAAAATATGACTTTTTTATTATAGAAAGAATAAAAATATGATTTTTATATTATAGAGAAAATAAAAATATGATTTTTGTTTATGTAGTGAATTAAAAATATAATTTCTATGTATGTAGAGAAGTAAAAATATAATTTTTATTATATTACCAGCAAGATAAAAATATAATTTTTATCATGGAAGTAGCGGTGTAAAGGAGAGATTTTTATATATGTAGTAGAGATATAAAAATACGATCTTTATATATAAAAATGTGATATTTATATAGACAATAGCGTGATAAAAATATGATCTTTATTATATGAATAGCGGTATAAAAATAGAATTTTTATCTATATAGTAGCGGTATAAAAATAGAATTTTTATCTATGTAGTAGCGGTATAAAAATAGATTTTTTTATCTATATAGTAGCAGTATAAAAATGTGATTCTTATCCATATAGCGTAGTTATAAAAATGTGATTTTTATATACATAGCAACAATATAAAGATTACGAAAGTGACAAAAGACGGACACGGCAAGATTTTCTACATATGAAGAGTCGTGGTGCCTGGTTTAGCTAATCGGTGAGAACTTCTCACTTTAATTCTATTTTCTAGTTAAAAATATACTAGGATGCAGACGGTGCTTAGCAGCACCTGACACCCATTGTCCACAGACCATGGACGACTTGTTTGATTTTGTTGTGTGGTGAAAATTGATTGTGATGTGGAATGAATGGAAATATATTCATGTGTTGAAATAAATTATTTATCGTTAAAAATATAATTTTTAACGTGAATGTGAATAAATAAATATTCATTTTCAAATCGAACGATTTGTTTATGTACACTGATTTGAAGGATATTGATTGGGACGATAAATTTTACACGTCGCCCAACTGCACAACAGTGTTTGTGGATTGAAACCCCACACGGGTGTTGGGATGATATTTGGCGTACACTAATCCTAATTGTTTAGTTGTATGTTAATCGATAGGTTGACAGACTGTGTAAGCGTTAATTATTTATGTTTAGTGCTTATGCAGTTGTGTGGTATACTTTGGATGATGGTTGATTATTTATCGTTGTTATTATATACATGTGTTGTATGGAATCGATGTAATTAACATTATATGGTAATTGATTGGGCCTCATTCCAATTTGGAAAATAAAGAATATTATAAAATAAAGATTCATGTGTTGAATATAATAAATAGTCATGTGTTGACGATACTCATGTGTTGAAAATATTCATGTATTGAAACTTATCATGTGTTGAACGAAATATTTTAACAATAAAATTCACATTTTTATCATATATAAAATTAGAAACTAGCTGGAAACTAGTTAAGATGAGTGGTTTCCTGAGTATTGATCTGATGTTGGTTTCGGCCTTCGAGGTTAATACTTAGGGAATCGTTCTGTTACTAATTTACGGTTGGAGTCTGATTAAGAATTAAACGATAGAAATCATAATTTTATAAAATATATTAAATAACAAAAATAGTCATGTGTTGACGATACTCATGTGTTGAAAGAAATATATATTCATGTGTTGAAGCAAATATTCATTTGTTTAATAGAATAACGAAGTTATTGAAATATATAAAGCCGTGTTGATTAGATTTTCGCCATTTTGACGCAAACGATATTTATATTGATTATATTAGTTTTTATAATATATATAGAAAAGGAAGTGATTTCAAAATCTAATATTTTGAAAATATTATCATTTATATATTAATGATATGGAATATTCAATTTCGATTTAAAATTGAATATGAAGTTAAAATCGTTTTTAAAACGAATTTAAACAATTTATAAAATACGTTTAGAATTGAAATCGACGCAGTATATATAATATCTATATTATATATATTAAATGGCCTGAATAGAACGCGCCGCGCCGCGGTAGTTCGTGAATTTCGACCATTGACTTCGAATTGACGTTACGAGAGATCCGACCGTCGGATTCTCCTGAAACCGGAACCATTGGGTTCGTATCGAAAAGAGATTTCCAATGAATATTAGAAATTTGAAATCTAACGGTTGGATTTGGAATTATGTCCAAATCAAATTTGGAAAAGGTCGCTGTAAGTGCAGTTCGGTGGCCGTTATTGAAATCTGACTGTACGGGCCTTGATAAAATTATTAAAAATATTAATAATTTGTGTAAAATCATGATATATAAATTGGAAAGAACTGGGATGAAAAATTCCACATTTGAACGGATAAAAATATATTTTTATCGAAATGAACTAGTTTTGAACTAGATTTGAAATGGTTTTGAAAATAATCAGAATTTCCAATATACGAATTGGAATGGATTTGAATCGAAATTATCTTCAGGATATTTCGATGTTGGATTTCGTGATTATACAGATATGGTTGTGGAAATTTGAAAGATATATTTATATCGTTATTTCCAATACGATATTTGTTGGTTTCAGAATTTGATATTGAATATAAGCCGATATATTTTCTATTCAGAGCCTTGTATTTAATATCAAATGAGATTTTGGGTTCGTCGTGAATGGTGTCTTAAATAACACTGTTCTTGAACCCAGTTTAGAAAAGAATAAATCTTCTAATTAAGATTTAGTGAAATTGTCCAGTTAATTAGTATTTAATTGGAATTGAATTTAATTTGGTTTTTGGGGTTTATCGTGAGCGGTGTTTTGAATAACACCTGTTCTTTAACCCGATTAACAATGGAAAGTGATTCTGGGTTTATCGTGAACCGTGTTTGATGACATTGGGTCTTTAACCCAGTTAAAGACAGGATATTGATTTTTGGGAAGATTAAAACTAAGTGGAGTTCTAATGAATCTTTAAGTAGATTAAAGTGATCGAGAATGGAGTATCACCAGTTTTGCTCCAAAGCGATAGTTAAATCATTAATTAGATTTGAACGTGAAATGGTAATTAATATTTACCAATAACACCGTGGTGTTAGATATGGAGTATTACCAGTTTTGGTCCATGGGATGAATAGGTTGGGATTGGGAAATAAAATAAATAATTACTTCGGCGTGGTTCGCTAATCCCGACTAGTTTGGAAAACCTTAACATGGTTTGAAATGATATCCAAAGGAAGATTAAAGAATAAATTTAGAAGAATTTATCTTTGATAAAATTAATGGGAACCTTTCCCTAAGAATGTGAATATTTGAATAAAAGAATATTCTGAATTGGAATGAGGCGTATGTTGTGTTTGTGTAACACTTGTTTATTATATACGCGGGTTATTCGGAAAGGCCGGGTTTGTACCCATTCTGAATAACTGATTCGACGATAAGTCAAAGATGAAGACGGTGGTTGAAGACTGGAGGTCTTCACATCGTTTGGATGATTACTGATGATCTTGATTGGGTTGTACACCCAAGAGGAGGGAATCAGTTGGTGATCGTCCAGACGTACTTGGAGATCGATGGATATGCGAGGAATAAGGTTCCTCCGGTTTCGTTCAGACCCAGAACGAACTTGTAAATGGACTGTGTGTCTGACATTCGATTTTATTCTGTGTGATTGATTTCTATTAAATGTATATCTGTTTGGCGGCGGAGAATTTATTCTCTTGCTTAACGCCCTTCTCTGAGACGTACGAGCTCAGAGGTTATATATTGATGGATATCAATCGCATGGCATGAATTGCCTGTGTGGCATGCCTAAGTGGCAGATGATCAAGGCTTCTGTTGAAAAGCAAAGTCTTGTGGTTGATGATCAAAGCACGGCCTATGTGGCACAGCTTTGTGTATAGCGTTAATTCGCGAGCCTCGCACCTGGTATGAGTCAAAAACGGGATAGTGCCCGTTAGGAGAACACGACGTTTCTTTCTAGCTATGGGTGATGTCAGTGACCTACCAGCCCTGACATTTATATACTTTTTACCAGTGTGGTTGTTGGATGCAAGGCGCCTCGGATATAGGTCTGATAGGACCGGGAAACGTGTGTTCAGGAATAACTATTCCTCAAAAGTAAGAGAGGACCGGCCCAACCGATTCCAAGGATCGTTGTGTGTGGTCCTGAGACATTTGCTAGAGTGTCTCGAACGGAGAGGAGCTTGCCCGTTGCCTTGACTCATGACGGAAATCCAATTTCCAATACGTGACATTCGGTTTTATTTGTAGAGCCTAGTATTGGCGACATAGTGGTATGGGGCACTTATGCCGTCTATGATTGATACTTATGATTGAAGTTTTTTTCTTTACTTATAGTAATAATAAAAGATGAAATTTAGCGTATCAAGCATTCTTTGGCTATTATAAGGTAAAACCCTATCCTCCGGCTTGCGTTGCATTGTGTGATGGGACCTGGGTCTTATAAGAGCTTCATTTTTCTTTATTTAGCATTGCACTGTTTGTTTTATGCACTGGTATTCTTGGGAGGAAACCCGTTCTGTGTTATACGGCGTGGTCCCTTGATTTACCTAACTTTGAAAATAAAGATTAAAACTGTTTTAGTTCTCACACCAGTCACATGACTGACCTCGATTTTATTGTTTTAACCTAAACTCTGGATGCCCTTATTTTCCACACGGGTAGCTAG
This sequence comes from Allium sativum, assembly GCA_030737875.1. Classification (NCBI taxonomy): domain Eukaryota; kingdom Viridiplantae; phylum Streptophyta; class Magnoliopsida; order Asparagales; family Amaryllidaceae; genus Allium; species Allium sativum. The sequence continues at coordinate 39,088 of JASFAX010002463.1, forward strand.
TAGTTTTGGTTTTGCAGATTTATATTCACAGGATCCTGGTTTACAGCTGCAACGATACTCGGAAAGCTCTATATCCGTGTATTTCTTTCAGTTGTGTGTTGTATTATTTTTCCGCTGCTATGTATTTAAATGTAATTTAAATCTCTGATATTTGTCAAATATGTAATATTTATTCATACTCTGTATATTCTTGTATTCTGATGGAATTGTTGTAATAAACAATGAAATATTCTTCTGTTTGTGTTCCGATGTGTGTTGTTCTCAAAGCAATTCGTTCTTTCCTTACCAGGGAAGTCACGGGTTACTACAGTTGGTATTAGAGCTCTGGTTTACAGAGCTCGAGAACAAGACACATTAGAACGAAACGAAAGAATTCATCAGAGATTGGATTAGTAATATCCAATGAGAATGACTCGTTAGAGATGGGATCGGTAGTATCCTAGAACGAGTGTGAAGAATATATTTTTAAAATGAAAACAAATATTGTTTTGAAATTTAAATCGTTTTATACGTATTTGAATATTTATTTGTATTGAATTTGGACAATCGAGTATATAAAGATTTTGCATATACGCGTCATGAATGTATATTCGAAGTTTTAATATACTGGATAGATATAGAATCGCACTCTAGTAGCCCAGAGATGTTCTGATGGTGGTTCGAAACACCATCAGCATTTATGTTCGAGCTTCGAAAGTGAGATATCTATATATTTCCATTAGACTGGTGTGAGAACCAAAACTAGATAGGTTTATAATTGTGATTTGGCATCAAAAACATGATTTTCTGTATATATATCAAAATTATGAATTTGAAACGTTAATTCACTAATTGATTGTTGATGTGTTGTTTGATTATTGGTTTCATTAACTAAAAATTTGAACCATTTAGCCTAATGGAACCGAATATTGAACTGTATTGGAAAAAGATTACAATTGCATGCATATACATGTATATCTATTGATCAGGTCACAGCAAAGAGGCTAGAGCAGAAGAATAAAATTGTTTGTCTGACAAATAGGTACATGTTTATTATATTTCTTGGGGATTTGATGATTTTATGAGCCGATTGGCTAGCCGCTTGGCTTTTTCTTTTTCTTTTGGATTGGTGAGGGTCATGGGTACGAGTTGGGTAATCCCAGCGTAGGCCCGCTTCCTCTATGTAGTAAGTGACTGCGGTGAGAGTTCGCCTTGGGATTACATATTAAATGACAGTTAAGGTGGTACCATGGGTCTGCCTATCCCGCGGGAAGTATTAAATGGTTAGGGGATTATCTAATAAGGTCAGCTAGATAGTAACATGGGGTCCTCTACGAGGATCTTAAATGGTGTAGCTCTCCTACCTAAACCTTGTATTAAGTGATTAGTTACTATCTCTCGCCTTATGTAGAGTTTTGGGTATATGCGTAAATGATAGAATCCTTAAATTAGTAAGACTTAGTAGCTAGTGTCCTATAATTTATATTAATGTAAAGAAAGCCACTGAGTAAGGTATTAAGTGATCGATAGATCCTTCTTGGATCTTAAGTAATCGAAAGGATGCACCCTTAACTTATATTGATAGTGAGGTATTAACTGGCTATATAGAATAATTAATCTTCTTATGGAATAGTGAGTAGTTGGAGCCCACCTCTTAGTCTTCGGTAGTTAGTTGAATGGTGGTTTAAAGGCTTCATACTTATGGTAAACATTTTATCTCAGTATTGCAATATCATTATTTTTAGGGATGCTACCTTTGGTATGGTATTTCGTTGTCATGCGTAAATCTTTCTAAGGTTGGGTTATAATCACTATCCATGTTAGACATATGTTTTGGTTTGACCGAACGAGATGCATTTGTGTATTTTAGACAATGTTATACATTTTCTACTCACCCGGACATGTTGTTCTGACCCACTCCTCATAACAACTCTCAGGTTTAGCTCGGGGAAGACAGGTCTTAGCAGGTGTTCGGTTTGGTTTTCAGTTCTCACTCTCTCATGCTCGATATCGATGTGGCGATATGCTTTAAGGTAGCCTCCTTAGTCGGTATTAGTTATTGTATCTCATTTCTATCGTGAGTTAGTTTATTTTACTCTGATTATGCTCATACTCATTATTTTTAGGTACCATATTTATAATCTCAGTACTTGGACGGGTTTGAGTTTCAATTTTTGTCGAAATTCGGGCTTAGAGAAGTGCGGGGGTCGCAACTGATCCGTGAAAACTCGATTCATAAGTTCCACAAAATATGATGATGCGTTAGTCAATCCATACGGCATCATCAGACACATATAGAATCTGGATGGTGTCCTAAAAGCAGTCTTCGACAAACTACCCCTAGCTACTCTTAGTTGGTGAAATCTCGTCGCCAAATCCATCTGGGAAACAACTTGGCTTCGTGAAGCTGATCAAACAAGTCATCTATTCTCAGCAATGGATATTTGTTCTTCTTGGTTACATTGTTCAGCTCACGACACGCAATCGCAAAGATCCATCAGCCTTGGTTGCAAATACCATCGTTGCACCCCATTCGGATACACTTATCTGAATGAATCCCTTAATCAACAAATCATTCACTTACACCTCTAACTCTCAATGTTCCTTAGGTGTCATCCACCTAAGAGGCATAACAATAGGTCTGGCTCCATCCATTGAATCAATCTGAAACTCAATCTCTCGATGCACTGACAGTCCTTTGACCCCTTCAAAGACATCTGAAAACTCAATAGTGATTGGTACTAACAACAATCCTTCATGTGGAATCACAAGCAAATATATAGAGCTAACCAGAATACCATTCTCTGGTAAACAACGTATCACCATCGTTTTCCATTCCACATTCCCAATCGTCACATCGAGCTTCTCATAATCCACAATAGCTACATACCTCTTGAGTCAGCACATACCCAAAATAATTCCAAACCCAACGAAGTTCAAAATAAAGCAATCTCACACAAAAGAGCAATCATTACTCAATAGGTTTAGACCATGACAAATCGTACAAAGACTAGAAGATCCTCTTACCGGAATAGTCACAACTAATGGTCTATCAACAATCGCAGGTTCTAAACCCAGCTTGCAAACAAACTCATTACAAATAAAAGAATGTGATGCTCTAGTATCAAACAAAACTCGAACTGAAACGTCGTTGATAGAAAGCATACCTTGAAAAATGACACTCTTCCCCTTTTCCATAGTAGTCGGACCCCTCAACGAAGACGGCACAACATCCAAAGCATATGTTCTCACAACCTGCTTATCCCTAGGTGGTTCTGGACAATTCTTCCTCATATGCTCAGGCTTATCACAATTAAATCACTTCCTTTCCACCTCAGGGTTCTTACAATCCTTAGAAAAATGACCTTTCTCTTGATAGTTGTAGCAGATAACCTCACCCATCGATTTTTCTGGCCATTTTCCCATTTTTGTTGTTGTTTCCTTTTACCATTTCCGCTTTTTCTTATTACCATTACACTTCTATGGCTTTGACTCCTCCTTACTCTCAATAACAACATCTACTTTATGTGGATACAAACACTCCTCCCTTAAAGCCTTCTCGACTAGCTTCTCATAGGAATCATCAATATGGTCGATTGGTTGTTTTCCAACACTCTCATCTAATCCCAATATAAACTTATCGTTCTTCTGGTAAGGAGTCTCAATATACGAACGAGCATACATGGATAAAGCTTCAAACTCTCGGCAACAAAATAAAACACGGGCCTATCTCCTTGCTTAAGCTCAACAAACTTCTTATAGAGATCCAACCTCTGGACCGTCGAAATAAACTTTGCCTCGAATCTGGTTTAGAACCGATCCCAAGAAATATGATCTTCTGGAGTCTCTAGAGTAAAATGGAATTCCAACAAACCATCTCCTATTCTGACAGCTAACTCGATGCAAGCTTCCTCTTAGTTGCATCATCAATTCCTAAATCTCTGAAGATGCAAACACACGTATCCAACCAATTCTGAATCTCCACAGTCGGCTCTGTCCCAGTAAATGGCTTGCCACCCAGAGAAGTAAAATCCTTGTAGGGCTTAGCAAAATCAACCACCTTAGGTGCCTACACGGGAACATCACCATCTATTGCCACTTCTAGAGTGGGCATCCTCCTCATGATCATTGCACCATGGCCTCAAACATAGCAGGATAATCGGGTATAGCAACTGTTGCTCTCGACTAGATACACAAGCATACCCTTCCAATAGCAGGCTCATCCCTAGCAATAAGTATCGAAGTTCGTCGACTCATTCTCCATATGAAATGAGAATGATCAATACACATTAGAGAAAGACCACAATGATGTTCAAGTGCTCACTAACCTTACTAAACTATATATTATAATATAGTAACCATCCATTAGAAATTATAAGTACGTGTTCATATGGTTTTATGCTCGCGAACTTTAGGCAAAATCGATTAACCAAGGCTCTGATACCAAATGTGACGATCGCCCCATATCTCCTGCACCGAACTAAGGAAAGGTGCATTATATGACGTGTCAGACCGATATGAAACGATCATCAAGGAAAAATAACTTGAAATAACACATGTCGTACAACTCACAGAGCATGGATAAAATATAATAGAAAATATACAACAGGATATAGTAGTGAAGCATAATAGAAAATCAAATCTCTATATCATCACAGAGTAACCAATACAAAACATCAACGAAAATGAATATTTGTAAATCAAGCCTTACTAAATATCTCTCGGACTCTCAAAAATCAACAGTACATCAAAAATCAACAAGTATCTATATAGTAGAAAATAATATGTCATCCCCTAACTCATCGTCACCCAACATCATCAACACCAAACCTGTCACATGATATCTCAGTCTACTCACCAATAACATTGATGAGTAGCCCAAGGTAATAAGAGAAAACATAAAACCTTAAGTCAAACAACAGCCTCAATGAGCGATAAAATAACAATTAACAGTTACATAGGATATATGAGTTGAAGATTTCGTAACGATTGTTTTACGAATGATAAGTTGAATCAAGCGAAGTGAGGGGCCTATCCTATTTAGCTTGAGTTGCAAGATGTTCTTGTTGAACCCCAATGTATTCATCTCCTGTGGTACATTGTCGAAAATGTGGTTGCCCATACCTTGCCACGAAAATCCATTCTCCAATAAGAGCATGCGATTTTGATTGATACTATATATGTAGAGCGTGAGATGCAAGCGTTCTGCTAGATTGTTATTCATTTGTAGTTAGACGTTATTATAATATCAAAAAAGATATGATTTCAAAAAATGTTTTGGGTTATCGTAAGGTAAAAACCGTCCGTGTTTATGTGTGGATCAATCTTACGATTATCCTTTTCTTTCAGAAAAGATTTGTTAACTTTAAAAATCAAGTTGGATGTGGTTTATAAACTTAGTGGGTTTCTCACTCTGGTTCACCAGACCGATCCGACGTTTGTAATGCTCGAGTTAGACCGGGTTTTATAGGTTCAGGTTTGGATGCTACGAATTTCAGAAGATGTGCTGGAGGAGTTCAGATGCATTTAATATTATTCCCCTGTGTGTTGTATATAAGGACAAATTATTATAACTGTCCAGATGTGTTGACTGTAAATTGTACTTTGAAAATTTGTAAGTTTTCAAGCTCTCAATCAAGATTATTTCTATATTATATTTTGTTCCGCTATGATGTGAGATTCTGATTTGTGTTGTTTCTTCTTCTTATTCTTCTATTCTAATATTTCTTTCTTATCTCATCCTTTAACTTCTTTCTATTAAAGATTCGTAATTTTGTGCAATTTGGGTTGGACATGGGTTGTAATTCGTCGACTCAAAGGGTACGAAGTTGTGGTCCTTTACACAAGCTTTCTAACATCAACTTGGATATTACTTTATGTATTTTGCGTTTTTCTGTTTCAAACGTAAGTTTTATGTTTTTTGGAGAGGGGTTGATAAAATTATCGTCTTATCATATGAAAAAGATATATTAAATTCATAGTTAAACGGAAGATGGCGAAAAATTTATATACAAGGTTTAACGCTTTTGTATAATAATGGTGTCAGGTTTTATATAAACAGAGGTATGGTTTATAAAAACTCAGTAGAAATATAAGACATATGTTATGGTATCATTTTCGTATGATATCAATATCATTTTTTGCATGATATCAAGTAGTTGGTATCATTTTTATAACACGTGTCAAAGGAACTAATTTTCGAACTTAAAACCATTAATCTTAAACATTTAGTATCTTTTTATGTTTATAATAGTTACAGTTTTCAGAAGCAGTATAGTCAAAATAAATTAGTAAAGTGTAAAGCAAAAAATTGAACAAACGTATTATTAGTATTAATTTGGGAAGGTATTAATAACATTTCTGGTATATATAACATGAAAAGTGATTTATAAAACTAAAAAGGCATTAAAATTAGTCAAAATAGTTACTGGGTGTTAAATTTTTGTATCAGCTTTTTATAAAAATGTCAATGGAAGTAATATTAAAATTAGAATTATTATCATCGAACATCCAAATTTTAAGTACCATTTTTTAACTATATTTATATCGGTTTTTAACTAAGTATATTACCAAAAAACGTACGAAATATCATCGAGCTCTCGACCTTTCACTCGGTGATCACACGTCATACCAACATGCCACACTATCTTGGCATCATAGTAATATTTTATAGCATCATCTTTGATAAGTATTGTACATTTTTTCTTAATAACATGGAATATGACTTAGAAAATTAGAAGGAAAAAATGTATCTAAATCAAAGGTTGTATATCTTTTATGTTGA